>MU842963.1:0-97178 GCA_030867305.1 Colletotrichum zoysiae | reverse complement strand
AGTTATAAAGTATTCCCTTTATAGAAAGTATAGTTATATTAAAAAGTATATAAAAGGTATTTTATTTCTTTTCCTTAACGTTCCACTAATGCATGGCTGACGCACGGACCAACTTTTGGGTTTTCGACACTGCCTATGCAACAGACTGTATGCACGTGCCATCAGAATGCCCTCCCTGTGTTAAGTTGGGCGGGGGGTTATTAGCTATGTGCGATGCTAATAATCCTGGTGTTGTCGAATCATGTCTCTAATCTGCTGAGTGATGTGCGCTTGACTAGCGAGACCAAGACACCTGCTGTTTGATACGCATAGAGTACAACGTAAAGATAGAGAGAACTTTCCATCAGTCGCAGTGTTTGACTTGAAACCCCCCCTCCGCCCCTCAAGATCCTACTTATTCCATCAAGTGGGGCAGTTTTGAAAGGAGATCTCCTAGATAACCTTTTATCATCAAGATTTTGAAGAAGCAGTATAGTCTTTAGAGTTAGTATGTCGACGAATATTGGTATATATCCAGCTCACTGGGTCGTCCGCTGTGATTGATTTTCAGATTACTCTTGATAACAATAACCGCTCTTCTAACAACTACCATTGACTCCTTTAAGAAACTACCACTCTTTTAACAACCACTCTATATACTCTCTTTACTCTGCGCACTTGCACTCTTCACTAAAATGCAGATCTCCAAGATTGTTCTTTCCGCCTACTGGATTGGCATTGCCGCTGCCACCCCCGTACCTAATAGCGCCGGATCTGGTAACCAGCTTAAGCCCAGGCTCGAGTGCCCGCCCCCGCCTCAGCTCAACGGAGATGTCAGCATTTTTGGGCTTGCCGCCACTCTTATAGACGACCACAAGGCTAAGAAGGTAAGAGCCCCTCGGCATGTTTAATGAAGTTTCAACTGCTTACAAAACCATAGGCTTGTGAGGAGCAGGAGAAACAGCAAAAGGAGGCACAGCAAAAGGGGGGCAAATAAGTTTCCCGCTGCTGATTACTATGACAAGGGGAACGGTCTATTAAACGCGCATAGCTGTGAAAATATTAGAGGACTTGGCAGGATCCGAGGATTTAAAGTTATATTAAATGACACCAAATTCTATTACATGCGACCATGTTCCCGTACGCTGTCCCATCAATAGATAAGCCTGTGAGGGCAGGTATTCAATTCAAGCTTTGGACGACTACTGTGGAGTTATTGACTCTGTTATGAACAGTATCGCCGTAAATCGCTTGACTGTTTCTCGGCTATACCTGCTTGCAAAACCAGCAAGGCGGTATCGCGTAGCAATATCCAGGCCCACCCTATAATATACAGGCTTACTATTATACTATGATAGCTTACATAGTATAATCGAGTTGAAGGAAGTCTCAAACACTGTTGGTTTGATTTTAAGTGGTATTACAGAGGGCACAAGGACCCCTGGTCAGAATCCCACATTCGTAGAAGCGTCTTCACCCGCCACCCCCCCGTATTCGATCAACGACGGTTTCTTTTCCACTTTATCAAATTTCGATGGTCGATCATTCTTCTGACCTATGCTGAAATCAAGCCAGCCATGTTCTCATCGATTGCGAACGGGAAATACCGGTTTTTATCCTCGTCCGACCCGGAGCTGTCCAGCTCGGACACGCCGTCTGACGACAACCTCTACACAGCATCTTCTACCGAGCAGCGCTGGAGACGGGCTGGTCGTCGATTCGGCGTGTCGTTCGCTCTTCTTGCTCTTCTCTCGGCAACATTCGAGCTTGGTCGGCATTTGGGCTACGAGAACGCAAGCGCCATTAATCAACACCCACAGGCGCAATCCGGCAACCTTTACGGCGATGCCTCTCCGACTTCGAGTCCCCCGAAGTCGGACTCCTCGGCGTCCTCTCAGCACGACCGCTGTACAGACCCTTACTTCAGAAAAGAATGGAGAATGCTCTCGGGACAAGAGAAGTCGGATTACATCGAAGCCGTCAAATGCCTCGCCAGCACGCCTTCCGTAATCACTGGCGATGGTACTATTCACGACGACTTCGCCTTTGTACACAACATGCACGCTCACAGCAGTAAGACGCCGTCAACCCCCAACAAGAGAGTTTGTGTGTTGACCTGAAGTGGTATAGCGCACGATAAGGCCGCCTTTCTCCCGTGGCACAGAAGGTTCATCTCCGTCTACGAAGCATACTTAAAAAACACGTGCTCCTACGCCGGAGCGTTACCGTGAGTTACAAATACGCAAACGCTGTTCTCAAAAGCACGCTGACTTGTTTCAAAGGTACTGGGACTGGACGCTTGATTGGGAGAATTTCCGGGAGTCTCCCATATTCTCAAGCGTCACTGGCTTCGGAGGTGACGGAGCAACAAGTGCACCCCAAAGTGTGGGCGAAGGGCACTGCGTCACCGATGGCCCATTTGCAGACTTGCAACCTCTCTATTACGGACCAGACATAAAACCCCACTGTTTGTCTCGTGGTTTCACCGATTTCCCTGGCAGAAATGCGAGCCCAGAGGTTGTGCAAAATAGTCTAGGAGAAAAGGACTATAAGACATTCTTGGCGGCTGTAGAGAGTGGTCCTCATAACATGGCTCCCAATGGTCTGAGGGGCGAATTTTACCATTTCACAGCCCCTAATGGTAAGTATCCACATGACCTATCATCGCAATTCAACTCGACTGTCCTATCTAACTCGGACTTAAGATCCTGTTTTCTACCTGCATCATGCACAATTAGATCGTCTTTGGTTCATTTGGCAGAGAAGGGACGAGAAGCTTAGACTCACCGAATACTCGGGCAGGAATGAAAGTGCGACTTTGGATGATTTACTACACATGGAGGATTTGGAAGAGGACGTCAGTGTGTCTCAGGTAATGGATACTCGGGGCGGTGGTTTGTGTTATCAATATTCATTGACATAGGTGAGCGCGGCTTGTGGCCCTTCGCTGGGTTGTATTCGCATTTCCTCTTCGGAATATATTGTGTCGACGAAGAACCGCGTTCACAGCGCTGACGACCCATGCAAGAAGTGCCAAGCTGGCAAAAGAATACGAGAAGCAGGGCGGCGGTTATGAAAACGAGGCCCGGCCTAAGGACGAGCCGAAGAAGGGCGAGCCCCCGAAGAAGAGCGAGGGCAAGAAGAAGGCCGAGACGGAAGAACAGTTGATCTGCCGAGGAAATATCATACGGGGAAATACTGATGCTCCCGCAAGCTACCTTGACCGGGTGTTGGTCCAGTCATGACATGGTAAGGGACCGCAGGCGAGGGCAGCTCCATGTTAGAGATGGCACAGACACGGAACAGTGCATATGAGGCTATTCGACAGCGCAATTCTCCCATCCGATACGCGCCCATATGTCATAAGGCGTATGGGCAATGTTGTCAACAGGACTTGCGCGCGTGCAGGCACCGAGGGATCGATCCTTTCAGCGCCGTAGACGGATTGGTTCCGGACGGCCGACCGAAAGGTTGTTGCGACGGGCGTCACTGTCAACATATATGTTGCAAATTAATTAAACGTTATTGTCGGCTCGTGTATACTTTGACAGTACTTGGAAAACTCCCCCAACCTGTGCCCCTACAGGAAATCGGTCGCGACACAGTGATAACGAGAGCTGAAGATACGTGGGGGGGAGAGGGGGGGGGGGGGGGGGTAAGGCGTGCCGTGCCGCATTTCCGCGGCCTCAAAAAGGTGTTAAGCTCCGCTTACGAGGGACCCCCATCTCACTTTCAAAGCCAAAAACAACTCGACGACAGTCAGTCGACGGACAAAACATCAGCAAAGAGGCGGATTTCAGAAGGGAAGAAGAAATAAAAATAGAAGAGAACAGAACAGAGCAGGAAAAAAAAAAACATGCAGCACCCCGTCGTCTCCGACGTCGCCGAGCACGACGGCCAGGACGAGGACGAGGACGAGGACGAGGACGACTGCTGGACGCCTCTCCAGCGCGCGGCGCTCGCGGGCGACCTCGCGCGGGTGCGCGCCGCCCTCGCCGCGGAGGGGGGCGCGGACGTCAACGCGCCGGCGCGGGGCTACTACGGGCGGACGGCGCTCCAGGCGGCGTGCTCGGCGGCGTCCCCGGCGGAGGAGGTGGAGGAGGTGGTGTCGGCGCTCCTGGCGGCCGGGGCGGAGGTGAACGACGGGCCGGGGAACAACGACGCCAAGAACGCGCTGCAGATCGCGTGCGGGCGGGCGGACGGCGCCGCCGGGATCGTGCGGGCGCTGCTGGCGCGGGGGGCGGACGTCAACGCGCCGGCGGCGCGGTACTTTGGGGCGACGGCGCTGCAGAGCGCGTGCGCGGCGGGGGCCGGGGGGGTCGTCGCGACGCTGCTCGAGGCCGGGGCGGACGTGAACGCGGCGGCGGCGGCGACGGGCGGGCGGACGGCGCTGCAGGCGGCCAGCGGCGGCGGGTTCGAGGCCATCGCGAGGGAGGTGATGGGGCGCGGGGCGGACGTCAACGCGGCGGCGTGCCGGGCGCGGGGGTTCACGGCGCTGCAGGCGGCGAGCTACGGCGGGCACGAGGGGGTGGTCGGGATGCTGCTCGAGGCCGGGGCGGACGTGGAGGCGGAGGGGAGCCGGTTCAAGGGGGGCAAGGCGCTGCACGCGGCGGCGGAGGGGGGCCACGTGCGGGTGTGCGCGATGCTGTTGGACGCCGGGGCCGAGATCGATGCCGGAGCCGGGGCCGGGGCCGGGGCCGGACGGGGAGGGCGGCAGACGGCGCTGCAGTGTGCAGCGGCGAGGGGCCACGGGGAGGTGGTGGCGCTGCTGCGAGGGAGGGGCGCGACGGGAACGGAGGCTGGAGGGACGTTTCTGTTTGGTTAGGTTTCGGACGCATCGTGATCGGCAGAACACGAGACAGAGATAAGAGACTACGGCAGTGTGCCTAGCGGAATGTGACGTGATATCTCTGGCCATGTGCCACTGTATACATGGCTACCTGTAGTACACATGTTCCAAGATAACAGGAATACGTGAGCGTGTACTTTCAGAGACATCTGGGATCGATGTGTTCCCTTTTCTCTCGGCCGGCATACCCTGAGGCACACAGTAATGTAGATTACTCAGGTAGACACCACAGGTGGTACTACTTCATATGGTACAGCTTGTAAGACGGTTGGTTCCTCGTGAGGTCGCCAGGCTACCACAGGTGATGCTGCAGGAAGACCAACAACACACCCACCCAAACGCAGCCAAGGTTTCCCGCCGCCGTCGCATTTCCAGCCAGAACATGGGCCAAGTCAGCCGACTGCCAGGAGACCAGGACATGCCGTCCACATCCTTGGGTCGCCTTCGTCCGGTGATGTACCTAGTTTGCACATACTACGTAATAGTAGTAGTAGTAGTAGTAGGGAGGGGAAGCCGAGCCAGCCAGATACATACATACATACATACATACATACATACATAGCACATACATACATAGTACATACATACATAGTACATACATACATAGTACATACATAATAGTGTACATGGTAGAGAGACGGACAAATAGACAGACAGACCGACCGGCAGCGGCCCCGCCTATCATCGGCTTCCACCGGCCCTCCGTGAGCTGAGCTGAGCTGAGCTGAGCCCGAGCCCCCCTCCTCCGCCGGCGAGACTTGCCCGTTTCGCCCAGCAAGACGGAGGGGAGGGGAGGGGTGGTTTGGTTGGTTTGGCTGTCTGTTGGAAGCAAAGCAATTACCTAATAAGCAAAAGTCGGTCGGTCCCCCAACTCTTTTGAGACGGAATTTGACACTCGCCCTCCCTCCCTGCGAAGCTCCCATGTCTTCCGTCCGTACTTTTTGTCCTTTAGCTTTTTCCTTTTTGCTTTTTGCTTTCCCTCTCCCTCGAACCCGTCCGCGTCCTCGGTCCGGCGTCCAACAACCGCGCTAGACTCTCTCTCTCTCTCCCCGTGACGTAAGTTGGGTAAGATAAGCATCGGCTTGCCTGCCGCCCACGATGCGCGATGCCTGCCGCTTGTGGGCCTGATGACCTGCTGCTAGATGTGTAGCCTCTCTCTCTCTCTCTCTCTCTCTCTCTCTCTCTTTTCACGGCGGGGGTGGGAGAAGAGTCCCCTTTGTGCTGATTCCCCTCTGCGTCCATCGTATCGTGCTCTCTGGGCCTTCCCCCGTCCAACTTGACTCTCCTTCGTACGACCTGGTATACCTCGACGACAGATACATACATACACACATACGTACATACATATATGTACGATGGCATCAATGTACTCTTGGCTCCCATCCTTACCGGAAACCTGGGGTCGACCGGGGCCTCCCCCGGTCAACCCCTCCACTCCGTTGCATCGTCTGGTGGGGCGACCGCGCCCTGCCCGCCCTGCCCGTTGACACCTACCGGATGGAAACTGAAGCCGCACATGATAAGGACGGCCTGGCGCTTTGTTCACCCTTTCTTTCACTGTGTCTCTCTCCCAACGCCCCAGCTTCGGCATCAGTTTCCTTTTTCTTCTTCTTCTTCTTCTTCTTCCTCTTCTCTTCTTCTCTTCCTTTCTTCCCTTCCTCTCTCTCCACCCGCCCCCCTTTGTCCTGTCTGTTTGTCTGTCATTGTCCCTCCCGGTTGTCATGACATTGAGAAGACGAGATAAGCCGGGAATAGACACACCACCGTACTACGAAACACACCACACACCGTAAGAACACACAGCAACAACATCCCCCACAACATAACATCACCCACCATGGGCTCGACGCACGAAACCGACCTCGTCCTCGCCCACCCGACGCCCGCCGAGCGCGCCAGGACCTACGCACTGACGTACGAGAGCTGGGGCACCGCCCTCGAGCTCGACGACTACGTCCGCCGCGAGGAGTTCCTGACCACCCTGCCCGTCACCCGCAACGGCGGCATCACCCAGTGGATCCTCACCGACCCCTCCCTGCCCCCCGACGCCCGGCCCGTCCTCTCCTCGTGCGAGTCCATCCGCAAGCCCGTCCTCGTCGCCCGCCCCGAGGGGGGCCCCGTCGTCGAGGCCGTCGCCCACGTCGTCGGCTCCGTCTTCACCGACCCCGCCCACCGCGGCAACGGCTACGCCTCCGTCATGATGGCCATGATGGGCCCCGCCCTCGCCCGCTGGCAGGGCGCCGAGATGGCCAAGGGCGAGGCCTGGCGCGACATCCGGGACGGCGAGGTCGCCTGCTCCGTGCTCTACTCCGACATTGGCAAGACCTTCTACGCCAAGCACGGCTGGCACCCCTACGAGAGCACACACCTCGACTTTCCCGTGCGTAGCAGCAGCAGCAGCAGCAGCAGCAGCGGCAGCGGCAACGGCACCGCGACCGACGAAGACGAGGACACGGAAAAGAGGGAGACAACGGCAGGGAAGGAGGAGAAGCAGCCCCGGCTCGAGGCCGCGCCCCTGGGGTACCACGAGCTGGCCGAGCTGTGCGCCGCCGACGAGCGCCGGCTCCGCGCCCGCCTGGCCCGCCCGGGCGGCAAGACGCGCGTGTCGCTGGTCCCGGACCTCGACGCCATGCTGTGGCACCTCATGCGCGAGGACTACATGACGAAGCACATCTTCGGCAGGACCCCCGCCGTGCGCGGCGGCGTCGTCGGCGACCGCCCCGGCGCCCGCGTCTGGGCCGTCTGGACCCGTGGGTACTACGGCGGCCTCAAGCGGCCCGAGGAGGGCAACACCATGCACATCCTGCGCCTGGCCGTCGAGGACGAGGCGAGCCTAGACGCCGCGGCCGCAGCCGCAGCCGACGGCGAGGGCGAGGGCGGGGACGGCCGCTTCGTCCAGGACGCGATCGAGGCCCTGCTGCGCCTCGCCCGCGCCGAGGCCGCCGAGTGGAAGGTCAACAACGTCGAGCTGTGGAACCCCGACCCCCGCGTCCGCGCCCTCGTCGAGAGGGCCGGCGTCCCCCACCGGTTCGTCGAGCGGGAGACGGACAGCATCGCGAGCCTCATGTGGTACGGCGAGGGCGAGGTCGAGTGGGTGCTCAACGAGAAGTTTGGCTGGTGCTGAAAGCGAGAACGAAATGAAACGAGACACGGGAAAAAAAAAACTCTTTTGTGGCTACAAGAGGGGGAAAAGGTGGTTGGTTCGGGCCGCGTGTCAACAAATACATATATACGCCTTGCCCTTCTGTATGTTTGTGTGTGTGTGTATGGCTTCATGTATGGCTTCAAGAGGGGAAACTGGGACACCCAACCCTAGGACTCCGTTCAGGGCCGGCATGACAAGGTATCATTAGCAAAAAGTGATCATCTATGAACCCTCTAAAAACCTTGAACACTCTCTCCACGTTGGCTCATTTTTGCTTCTTGTCTTGTTTTGTTTTTTTTGAATCTGTACAAAATCCTCGCCGCAGTTGCGCCCCCCCGCCGATCTTTTTTTCAGTGACCGTGTCCGTCGTCCTCCCCTCTCTGCTCGGGGTCCAGCTTGATCAGGGTGTCGATACGCATGATGCTGATGCACGCCTCCACCGCGCTCTTGAGCTGCCTGATCTTGCTGATGGTGGGCTCCAAAACGCCCGCCTTGATCTCGTCAACGACCTTGCCGCGCACCAGGTCCAGGCCGTAGTTCTTGTACGCCTTCTTGCGCGCCACCGTCTTCTCGTCCTCGTTCGCCTCGCCCTCCTGGATGCGCTGGGAGAGCGCGTGCCGGGAACGCAGCTGGGCCACCAGCTCTGACGCGTCCTTGGCCGCATTGACCGCCAGCGTCTTGGGGATGACGAGCAGTGACTGCGCGAACTCGCCGATGGCCAGCTGCTCACGCGAGCCGACGGTGCCGGCAAACTCCTCGAGGTAGATGTGCAGCGCCGTCTCGACGGAACCGCCGCCGGGGACGATGCTGCCGCTCTCGAGGGTCCTCTTGACGGCGTTGAGGGAGTCGTGGATCGACCGCTCCATCTCGTCCAGGGTGAAGTCGTTGGGGCCGCGCAGGATGATGGAGGCCGACGAGTGCGACTTGGTGCCCTTGACCAGGATGCACTCGTCGTCGGAAATGCGCTCCTGGACAACCTCGTCGGCGTGTCCGAGGTAGGACGGGTCGAACTTCTCGTCGCCGTTGAGGTCTGACAGGGTGCTGAGCATCGTGGCACCCGTCGCCTTGGCGATTCTTCGCAGGTCCTCCCTCTTGCACCTGCGCACACCCATGGCGCCCTTCTCGACAAACGTCTTGAGGACCATGTCGTCGATGCCCTTGGTGGTAAGGATGACGTTGGCGCCGGCCTTGAGGATCATCTCTACCCTCTCAAGAATCATGCCCGACTCTCTCTGGCGGATCTGCTCCAGTTGCTGGGGGTCGTCGACCGTGATCTGCACGCCCAGCTTCATGCGCTCCTTCTGCAGGTTCATATCCAAGACTGCGATCTTGGCATCCGTTATTCTCGTGGGCATGGCCTGCGAGGCGACTGTGCAGTTGAGGGCGTAACCCTTGATGAGGAGAGACTCGAGCGAGCCCTTGCCGTGGGCCTTGAGGATGTTGACGGCCTTGACAGGGTACTTGGTCTCGTTGCGGTTGTTGGTCGACTTGACGGCCAGCATGGCGTCGACGACCATGTTGGCGAAGAAGTCCGAGTCGCCGCCGATGATCTTGCTGGACATGGAGGTCTTGGCAATGTTGATGAGGGATTCGCGGCCGAGGTTCTCGACCTTGATGCTGATGTTGTCGTTCATGTACTTGACGGCCTCGCGGAGGGCGAGTCTGTAGCCGGTGATGATGGTGGTGGGGTGTATGCGGTTTCTCATGAGCTCGTTTCCTCTACGCAGCAACTCGGCGGCGATCAAGACGACGGATGTGGTGCCGTCGCCGACCTCCTTATCTTGTTGTTGCGCCAGGTCGACCAAGATCTTGCCTGCGGGGTGCTCGACATCCAACAAGCTGAGGATAGTAGCGCCGTCGTTCGTGACCGTGACGTCCTACGCCGGGGGGTAAGCGGGGTCCGGGGGAAGGAGGGAGGAAGGGGGGGGGTTGGTTGACTGAACGTACACCAATATCATCCACCATCATCTTGTCGAGGCCGCTGGGACCGAAAGAGCTCTTGACGACATTTGCAATGGCTTGGGTCGCGAGGACTGCGGGTTGGGTTGGTCAGCAGGGTGAAGTCGTGGTTGGGTCGCATCGGCGGTGGCTTTTTAGGAGAAGAGAAACTAGCAAGCAAGCAAGCATACATACCGTTCTGGTCTCTGATGTCGGCGCCGGAAATCTTCTGGCCACCGAGGAAGAGCGTGCCGCTCCCCGATTGCTCAAACATGGAAGCCATTTTTGCGCCTCACTCACTGCCAGCGGTTATGTCGTGGTATAGGTAAGCGCGGGATGGGTGAGGGAGGGAGGGAGGGAGGTGGTGGATTTCGGGGCGTGGTTTGGAGAGCTTCGTTGGACGGTGTGTTCAGTTCGTGCCTGGACAGCAATAGAAGCTTCTGTGCTGTGCTGTGCCTGCCTCGTCCTCCTCCTTCCTTCCCCCCTCGACGCAACTTTTTTTATCGGAGCCGGGGTTGTTCCAGGAACCGGGGATGTGGCTGATGCGTCTTATCTTATCGGAGGAACAGTACGGAGTGTACACATCGCAATGTACGTACCGCGCAGGGTGCTGGGCGCTGCAACCCTCCCCTCCCCTCCCCGGTCGGAGGTGTGGCTGAAGCAGCGATAAGCAGCCCCACCCCACCTTGCGGACCGCGTGGCTGAAAGCCCAATTGACCCCTCACTGCTGCCCACCCAACAGCTACCCAGGGAGGGAGGTACACGACCTAGGTACAGACACGACTGACATTTCCAGGTGCGGGGCACTTTTTTCCGCTGGATCGCACTGCTGCACCGCACCGCACCGCACCGCTCCGCCTTCTCTGCCCAAATTCTCAAAGTGACTCAGGCCGACCTGGTCACCACGCCGCCGCCGCCGCCTGTTCTATAAGTCGAGACCCGAGACCCGAGACGAGACCCCTTGCCATCCACACGACTCTGCGAATCGCAGTCAATACCTACCGCAAACATGGCCGACGCCTCCGCCCCCGCTGCCGCTCCCGAGCAGTCCAAGAGCGCCTTGAAAAAGGCCGAGAAGCAGGCCAAGATGGCTGCCGAAAAGGCTGCAAAGGCCGCCAAGCAGGCTGCCCTCCCTGTCGTCGGCGGCAAGAAGACTGACGACATCCTGGGTATCACCGTCAAGAAGAACGACGACTTTTCTGCCTGGTACCAGGAGGTTGTCCTCAAGGCCGAGATGGTCGAGTACTACAACGAGATTTCCGGCTTCTTCATTCTGCGCCCGGCCTCCATGTACATCTGGTCCGTCATCCGCAAGTGGTTCTCGGAGAGGATCGAGGATATGGGTGTCGACGAGACCAGCTTCCCCATGTTCCTGTCCTCCAAGTCGCTCGAGAAGGAGAAGGACCACGTCGAGGGCTTCGCCCCTGAGCTTGCTTGGGTCACCAAGGCGTAAGTCTCAACCCCCCACCTCCTCCCCTTGGCAGAGGCCGCCGGCGCCCGGCATGCAACTGACGACTAGTCCTCCCTCAGCGGTGACAAGGACCTCGAAGTCCCCGTCGCGGTTCGCCCTACATCCGAGGCCGTCATGTACCCTTACTACTCCAAGTGGATTCGCAGCCATCGCGACCTGCCCTTCCGCCTGAACCAGTGGAACTCGGTCGTCCGCTGGGAGGCCAAGCAGACCACCCCTTTCCTCCGTACAAGAGAGTTCCTGTGGCAGGAGGGCCACACCGCCCATCTCACCGAGGAGCTTGCCGGCAAGGAGGTGCTCGAGATTCTCGAGCTCTATGCCGGCGTCTACGAGCAGCTGCTCGCCGTCCCCGTCGTCCGCGGCACCAAGACGGAGAACGAGAAGTTCGCCGGTGGTTACTACACCACCACCGTCGAGGGCTACATCCCCTCCAACGGCCGCGGTATCCAGGGCGCCACCTCTCACTGCCTGGGCCAGAACTTCTCCAAGATGTTCGACATCACGGTCGAGGACCCCGACAAGAAGGGCGAGAAGATCCACGTCTGGCAGAACTCTTGGGGTCTGTCGACCCGTGTCATTGGCGTCATGGTCATGATCCACGGTGACGACAAGGGCCTGGTCCTCCCTCCCCGCATTGCCAAGGTCCAGGTTGTCCTTATCGCTGTTGGTATCACGGCCAAGACGACCCCCGAGGACCGGAAGAAGCTCGAGGACAAGGTCGACGACCTCCGCAACGAGCTGCGCAAGGCTGGCGTCCGCGCCGAGTCGGATCTGAGAGATGGCTACACTCCGGC
Source organism: Colletotrichum zoysiae (assembly GCA_030867305.1). NCBI lineage: Eukaryota > Fungi > Ascomycota > Sordariomycetes > Glomerellales > Glomerellaceae > Colletotrichum > Colletotrichum zoysiae. The sequence continues at coordinate 85,002 of MU842963.1, read as the reverse complement.
GTGGAAGTTCAACGAGTGGGAGCTTCGCGGTGTCCCCCTCAGGCTCGAGTTCGGCCCCAAGGATGCCGCCAAGGAGGTGGTTGCCTTTGCGCGTCGCGACACGGGCGAGAAGGGCTCCGTCGCCCTCGCCGAGCTCTCGACCAAGGTGCCCGAGCTGCTCGAGACGATCCAGTCCGACATGTACACCAAGGCCGAGAAGTCGTTCCGCGAGCACCGGCTCGTGCTGACCGAGTGGGACAAGGTCATCCCGGCGCTCGACACCAAGAACGTTGTCCTCATTCCCTTCTGCCTGGGCGGCAAGTGCGAGGACCGCATCAAGGAGCTCACGACCAGCGAGCCCCCCGAGAACGCGAGCCTCCCCGAGGGCAAGAAGCAGCCCAGCATGGGCATGAAGTCTCTCTGCATCCCCTTCGAGCAGCCCGAGGGCATCGTTGCCGGCGAGACCAAGTGCCTCAACCCCGAGTGCGAGGCCAAGGCCCAGAAGTGGGTCATGTTCGGTCGCAGCTACTAGAGCAAGCAGCAAGCACAGGATGGAATTGAGAGGAGTTGCGGGTTCAGCATTTTTTGGGACGGGGTCGGATAAATGAGAGAGGGGCACGGCGGGTTCGATTCGGTCCATGTGTTGTTGTCGTTGTTGTTGTTGTTGTTGGGGGAGTAGAGGAGAAGGCCATTTTAAGACTTCTCTGGGCGTGGGTGAGGTGAGGGCGGGAGAGGTGGTAGACAGCCACGGCCAAAAAGTGATACATTCGCGATACCAACTTACCTATGATTCAAACCCACGTATTCATTCATGTTTAGAGTTGTGCCTGTCTCGTTGTGCTTGCACCGAACCAACCATACATACGAGCTAATCAATGCACGAGCACGAGGAGACGTGGTTTTGTCCTGCTTTTGCATCTTGTATCGCGTCTCGTCTCGTCTCGGAGACCGGCACCAACCCGGCCGGAAGCCAAGGCCAAGTCCGCAATCGAGTTCGGTACATACCTACCTACCTACATACATACCTCCATACATACCGGACAGCGACACGACATGACACGACACGACACGACACGCCCACCACCCCTGTCACTCGGACCGCTGTCTGTGGGGAATGATGATGATGGCTCATTCAATGGTCATCGCCCACGCTGCCCGAAGAGGAAGGTCTCGACTCCCCCGGTGTGACTCACATCCCTCGCCGTTTTCCGCTTACGAGATTACTTAGTGCAGCAATTCAAAGTACAGGCCCATGATCCTCCTTCCAGTCCTATTCTACGACGGTGCCGGACCTGACAGATGCTCCCAAATGGGAAGTATCCTCTGACTCACTGTGTTATGTGGTCGTTCCGATCAGCCGTCAGTGGACGCATGAGCCGACGGATGACATTCAGGGAGCATGCTTTGGTTGTTTTGAAGCAACGCAACGCCGATCTATCTGCCAATGGAGGGGCGGAGAGGAAATATCACTTCGGGTTGAGGGGTCTTGGTCGTCGCCACAACCCGGTTCCGAGTTTTCTACAATACCGTCTATGCGCGTGTCCATGTCAGCCTCCATCGCCTGACCAAAGCATATAACGTCGTCTGCATTTCCGTTTTCGAAACAAAAGCGTCCCTTGCAAGTCAGCACTGAGCAACTGTACCCATCCAGAGCAACGCGTTTTCACAAGAGAACAGAAACAGCCCTTCGGACATTTCCACGCTGGCCACGACAGCCACCGACACGAGCGCCAACCCGGCCGCCACCATGGAGCCGTCGAACACCTCCCACTTCAAGCTCTCGGCCACGTCCTGCGGCGCCTGCGCCGTGCACTTCGACAGCGCCGAGACTCGCCGCGCCCATGCCAAGAGCCAATGGCACGTCGCGAACCTCAGGCGCCGCGTCGCCGAGCTGGAGCCCCTGACCGCGGAGCAGCACGCGGCCCTGTCCAGAACCACCGCTGCGCCGGCCGGCGGGCCCGCGCCTGAGTTCGACGCCGAAGATTCCTCCTCTTCCCTTTCCGGCACCAACGCCAGCCACGATGAACCCGACGACGACGACGATGACAACTCTTTCGCGCCCGAAATCTGCCTGTTCTGCAACGCACGCTCGGGGTCGTTTGACGACAACCTCGTGCACATGGGCAAGGCGCACGGCATGTTCATTCCCAGCCGGGAGAAGCTCGTCGTCGACCTCGAGACCCTCGTCCGATACCTCCACCTCGTCGTCTTCGGGTACCGCGAGTGCCTCGAGTGCGGCACGCAGCGGCGGACCGCCGCGGCCGCGCAGCAGCACATGCTGGGCAAGGGTCACTGCAAGTTCGACATCGCGGCCCGGGACTCCGAGTTCAGGGACTTTTACGAGGACGCGCCGGGGGCCAGTGACGGCGGCGGCGACGACGACGACGACGACGACGACGACGACGGGGAGGAAACGAGGAAGGCCATCGCCGACGCCCTCGAGGAGGGCGGCCCCGTCCGTCTCCCGTCGGGCAAGACGCTCGCCCACCGCTCCGCCCCGGCGCCGTCCCGGCAAAGAACGAAACCCGGCCCCTCCGGCGGCTGTCGTTCCGACAACCTCTTACCAGAAGGGGGCCCGCGGGCGGCGGACGCCACCGCGCTGGCTCCCCCCGCGCGCGCGGAGCGGCGCGGCGCCGTCTTCGAGACCCAGCTCGCGCGCCTGGGCGCCGGCGACCGCGCCGCCCTGGCCCACCTCCCTCCCGCGGAGCAGCGGAGCGTGCTGCTGACGCAGAAGAGGCAGCTGGACAGGGCGGACAAGGCGGCGCGGAGGCTGCAGACGCGGCTGCAGATGAAGGCGAACAAGACGGCCCAGGGGCACTTTGTCAACGACGTGCCCGGGCGGGCGAACGGGTGAACCCTGGGTACTTTCTCTAGGTCCGTCATATGAACATGGACTTACTTTGTCCTCTACAATACATTGCATCATGATTAATCGCTTCATTAAAACCGGATTGGCCGTATCAAATCTCCCCAACCACGGCCAGAGTTACATCATGCCCGACGAACAGGCAGCCATCGTCACCCGTGCTTGCAGCTTCCTGAACCACAGCTGCCGGAGGGGTCGCCGTCAGGGCCGAGGAGGCCGGGGCACACGACGCTGATCTGCTTGCCAGTGAACGCCGGGAACGGGTCCGGCAGCTTCATGGCGGCCGGCTTGGGCTTCTTCGGCACCGTGATCTTCTCTTCCGCCATGAACTGCCTGCAGCCCCACGTGACGACGCCGTCGACCACCGCTGCACCGCCGCCGCACGGGTTCTGTGCTGCGAGTCCTTCGTGTCAGCAAATCCTCTTCGTCATGTTTCTCGCACACAGCGGTTGCATGGAAATGAACCCACCCATGGTCTTGCCGGACACGCCGCCTTTGCCGAAGGCCGCTACGCGTATGGGCGGCGGGTTTTTCCGGGCCTCCTCGGACACGTCCTTGTCTAGATAATACTGCGTTCGAGAAAAAAAAAAGTCTTCTTGTCAGCCGCGGCGCGCTCACACTCGAGGTGGGATGAGGGGGAGGGGGGGGGGCTTCTCCAAACCGGACTCACCTGGTGAAGAGCAACGACCTCGGCACAGTTGGCGCTGGTGCGGTGTTGTTTGTCAATGGGCCGATCCGAGTCCTGCTGCAGGGCGGTCTGGCAGCGGTCGAGCGCGAGGACGACCTCGGGCTTGGATCTGTCGTCGGCGTAGGTGTACAGGAACGGGCCGCCCCTGAGGCTGGAAGAGAGGTAGACGTCCTTGCCGACGGACATGGCCCCCATCATGACCGGCTGCATCATCTCGTGCATGTGGTCGGCCGCGAACCTTGACCTCATCTCCTCGTAGGCCCGCTGGGCGAGCCCGTACAGCTGCGCGTCGTCAAAGAGCTCGCTCGCGTCCTTCTCGAAGGTGAGCTTGCTGGAGTAGCAGGCGATGCTCGCGTCCTTGAGCGCGGCCTTGTCGAGGGCGACGCCGAGCTCCTGGGCGACGGCGGCGAGGACGAGGGTGAGCAGGACAAGGAGGCCGGCGAGGCTGGTCCTCCAGCTGCCGAAGGTGCCGGAGCCCATCTTGACAAATTCTTCTGTGAGAGATAGTTGGGATCCCGTTCACAGTAACATTCAACGATCGACTCGGGAAGGGATAGATGTCACAACGAATGAGTGAAACGGATAACGAATGGACGGAAGACAAGCAACCAAAGACGGAGATGAAAACTTGCTATGACTACGGCATCCCGGTCGACGGACGGCTCTCAGAATACGGACTGCAAGCAAGAGTGGCCTCCATGAATACTTATTGTATCTGCAAGACCAACGGCGCGTTCTTTATTCTACCTATTTTTGGTCAAGGGCCCAGCCCGTGGTTGCAAATCTCACACTTGCGGTGGCATCCTTGCAAGAGTCGGTTGGTGCCGTAAGGTTACCAGACGTTGATTGCGGTTCACAAGTCTGGCAGACTGATGACGGTGATCGCATTGGCAGCGATAGAAAAGCGAAGGCTCAAGGACGTCCTGACCATAATGGACCCATTAACCGGGCCCATGCCGTGGCTTGGTAAATCGGCACCCCCGTGCATACATCGTAGATCTTTAGCCTCGAGTGGAGGGGGACGGGGGTACCCTGTTCAGCAGAACATTCCCGGAGAACTCGCCCAGTAAGTAAACCCATTATCCGTACTCCGTACTTCGGCCCATCAAAGTTGTATGTGCAAGACGCCCCCCCGGTTAGATCGGACGGTTCCTCTTGAGCTCGCGTGGGTACACGATGATGCGCGTTATATCAGACGACTGCCAATTCCTAACGGTGCGCTCTGACCTTTTATCCACGGTCTTCTTGCAAGGATGGCGAAACGCTTGAAGCGAGTCATTAGGTGGAATAGAACCTTTTGCGATTCCCGAGATATAAGAACGGAGGACGGTCGAGCCCAAGATTTCCTACAGAGTATACTACTCCCAAGATAAAAGTACGGACATAACTAGTTGATCTCGATGGTCCTCTACAGCAATATCTCCACCGGTTGTCTTTTAGCTTTGCTAACATACTTGATCCCTGGTGGCTATATATATGTACTCGGTAATGGCCGGGATTGTCTGCGGCCGGCGGGCCCTCCAGTCCGCGTGATTTCGCACATAGCCGTGCCGAGTCAGATTTAGGGTTAAATGAAGGGCTCAAACTGAAGCCTGATCAGGTTCCGGATTCATCGCATAATAATAGCCTTGGCTCAAAGCATTGCGATACGCAAGTAGAAGAAGGTCATCGACAAGTCAACAGCCGTGCAACTAGTAGACCACTGATAACGTCGTCCGTTTCCGCAATGTCGACACCGACTGTCATCTCGATTCTTATCGACCCCAGGCATACCTTAACTTAATCCTTCTTGTCACTCTTTTACTAAGCAACCATGAAGGTCTGCCACGTTGCTCTAGGGTCCTTTGCCGGTTTTGTCTTTGCCCAAGGTACCAGCGCGGCGGTACCCCCGGCCTACGAGGCCGTCGACCAATGTTCACAGAGCGCTCTCAATTCATGCCCTGCCGATATCACTAGTGACCACCGCTGTCTAAAGATCGCGAGGCCTTCTGAGTGAGTCTCGGCATCCTGAAAGAAGCCAATTGGTCATTGCTAACCGATGTCAACAGCGGAGAGCTCGTGAACCAATGTGTCTTTAGTTGCTCTGCAGACTCCCCGTGTCTCTCAGCATGCGGCAGAGGCGCCGGAAACCCATGGTGCGGGAAATCGTGAGTTGGTCCCCGGAATCCGACCGTATTGGCCGTGTTGCTAAAATGGAGAGACAGCGGAGAATGCTACTGCGATTGGTCCTGGGACTCGGCCCAGGCTGCTCCCGCCAACCCGGAAGACTTGTCGTGGGTGAAGAGGTGGGCGGCCGTCGGTGATTCATAGTCAGTGTGCCCCCCCCCCCCCCCCTTTTGATCTCACCGACGACCACAAGAGCTGACCACGGCTCTCTCTCGGCTTCCAGCGCTGCCGGCATCGGATCCGGCGAGTTATGGCCCGACAGCGAGAAGGCCTGCGCTCGCTACGACCAGTCCTACCCGGCGTACATCCAGTCCCACGAGCTCATGCCGCAAGACCCGCCCGCGGTCTTTGCGTTCCACGCCTGCTCCGGCGCGACCGCTCCCGAGGTGCTCGACAAACAGGTGGCCGGCATGGCCACCGGGTACGACGTCATCACCGTCAGCGCCGGCGGCAACGACGCCGGCCTGTCCAGCGTCCTCAACGCCTGCGTCTTCCAGTGGAACCCGTTCGCCAGCTGCTCCAAGGCGCTGCAGAAGTCGAGGGACCTCATCCGCGACGTCCTGCCCGGGAACCTGGACCGGCTGTACCAGGGGCTCGGGGAAAAGATCAGCCCGGGCCGCAAGGTCTACGTGACGGGCTACGCCACCTTCTTCGCCGCCTCGACCAAGCTGTGCGACGACGTCACCTGGTCCTTCTGGTACAACTTCAACGACAAGGAGCACCTCACCTCGGAGCGCAGGACGCAGATGAACGAGCTCGTCCAGGCCACCAACGCGGCCATCGAGGCCGCCGTGAAGCGGGCGGGAGACGCATTCGAGTACGTGGGCTACGACGGGTACTTCTCGGTCCTGCAGGGCCGCTTCTGCGAGGAGGGCGTCCGCGAGCCCGACGTGGACCGCAACGGCCTCCTCTTCTTCGAGCGAGGGACCAAAGAGGACGACCTGACCATGCTCGGGAGGCGCGAGGTCGACGGCCCCGAGCCGCCCGCTGCCCAGGAGGCCCGCGGGCGGGGCCCTCTGGGACTCCCGGGCTGGCTGCACAGGCGCGCGGGGCAGGTCTGGGCTTCGCTGCGGCGGGGATGGGGGATCGCCAGAGCGTTGTCCCTGAAGGGCCGACAGGACGGCGGCACCGGCGAGCTGCCGGCCGTGTCGTTCGGGCAGTACATCGAGGACGCCATCAAGGAGGCGCGCGACAAGAACCCGGACCTCGAGGTCGCGAGGCCGGACCACAGCGGCGCCGACCCGGCGTTCCAGGCCCGCTCCGCACTGAAGTTGTCCAACTTCGTCGGCGACGACGTCAAGCGGGTGTTCCACCCGCGGCCCGCCGGCCACGCCGTCATCGCCGGCCTCGTGGTCTGGCGGATGACCCAGGGCTCCGTCGCGGCGCGGAACAGCCCGACGAACGCGACCGAGGTCGCCGGGTGCGCCGTCCCCGCGCTGAGCGCGCTACAAGTCGGCGGGGCATGACGGGAGGTGTGGTCAAAACGCGACGGTCTTTTTTCCCCTTGAAGAATTATCATACATACTGAAAAAAAAAAACTACGGGTTCCTTCTCATTCAACATGTCTCGTCGTCAGCGTTCGCGAGCGAGTCCATCGTGGGTGAGTGCCAGGTGCAGTTGTGTTGGAAACAATTAGCAGCATCGCTCCGGGGACGTGTTTTATTCTCGAAGCTGTCACCAGCTGTTACATTCAACGGTTCTCCGTGTCTGGTCTGTAAGCTGTGCAAGATAATCTGTTTTGCCCCTTTGCCTCCAAGACGTCAGGCAGGGTTGAACTTGTCCAGTGCTCGCAACCCCTCGCCCCCTCTCTACGGCATCAGCTCTACGTCTACCTTGATACCTACGGCCTCCCCCTTGGAGACCAAGCCGGCCTTGAGCTGTTCAGCCCTTCCCCCCTCTCCCGCAACCGAAATCTCCAATTTCAACTCCTTTAAACTCCGCGGCCGGCTCTCGAGGTACTCGACGACCTTGGCCTCGATCGACCGCCACCGCGGGGCAACCTGTTTGCGACGATCCCAGTCCAGATCGTCCCACTGGTAGCGCCACCAAAAGTACATTTCGTCGGTGATGGTCAGACTCTGGAGGCCCTCCGGCAGCACGTCGGCGAGCTTCGCCGAGTCCTCGGTCCGCCAGCCGAGCAGGGCGGGCAGGGAGACGGTGAGCCGCGCCAGTCGCGCGAAGCCCCTGAGGGAGCCGAGGGAGCCCCGGATGCCCCACGGGCCCGCCTCGCCGCAGTCGACGGCGGTGGACGCCCACAGCGTGACGGCCAGGGTCAGGTCTTCCAGCGAGCCCTCGAGGGCGGCGAGCGAGTCCCTGACCCTGCCGAGGTCGAGCCACGCGCTGGCGTGCTCGGCGTCGACGACGTGCTCGTACCGCAGGGTCCTCAGGTTCGGGCAGACTCGGATGATCCGGCCGGCGTTCTCCCCCGAGATCTGGGACTTGATCAGTGCCAATTCCGTGAGAGCCGTCGCGCGCGGAACGTCCGGGCCGGGCCAGGAAAGCGGCTTCCTCCCGTCGTCCACTCGGTGCAGCTCGACGGTTCGGATGCGCGGCAGATGGAACAGCGGAAGAACGGTTCCCGCGTAGACGTAAAAGTCGAATTCGTTTTCGGGCTCGTCGTCGGGGACGGGGACCAGGACCTTGGCGGTCTCGATGGCCTGGAAGGCGGGACCGCCACGGGCCGAGAGTATGAGCTGGTTCAAAGACGCCATGAAGGGATCCCCGGGAGGACGAGACCCGGTCCACTCGTCATCGTCGGTCCTATCGAAAGTCTCAATATCGAGTGTTTTCAATGCGGGAAGCCGCGAGAGCAAGGCCGCGGTCGCATCCGTCATGAGTATGTCGCCATCATGCTCGGGTACAGCGGGTGTCGCAAGAGGTAGCTTGGCGTCGACGACCCATGACTTCAAAGCCGCCTTGTCTTCTTCGGCGAGGCGCCTGGTCAGATGGTCAGACTCGAAATGCTGTGCTGCCCGCACGCCTCGGAGAGTGACGTGCCGTATTGCGCTTATATGGGCTGGGTTGTTCAGCAGCCGGCGCATGTCGTCGATGGTCTTAGCGAGTGAGGGCGAGTCCGCTCGATCAACATCCTCTTGGTCCCATTCCCATTGAAGCACATCCGGCACCGAGGATGAGGTGTCGGCCATTGCCTGTGTCGCGGATGATGTTGATGAGTTGGTGGGCAAGAGGAGGAGGCGGATGCTGTGGGGTTGTTTGTGCAACTATCCGGACTCTCTCTGAAATGCAATCAGCCAACTAAGTGCCGAGATATCTCATTAGGTAGTTATCCCCATCACGGCTGAAACGCTCCGGCAGTTTATGGGGAGCGGCCAAGCCGAACCTTAAATGGCTTGTCGATTTGCATACTTATATATACACGACGCGCCGTCACAAATTCCCCTGTATAGTCTGTACGGCAGTAATTACATCTTAACCACCCTAGTTAGGGGGTCACACAGGGGGGTTACCCTACAAAACAGCTATATATACTATAGATACTATATAGAATACTTGGAATACCCGCCAGAACTCTAAGAATGACTAGACCTCGACACGTGTCACAAGCACACAGGGACAGCCATGGCAGACGAGCGAGCGAGCCATCGACCGCATTGAGATGCAAGGATCACACTCTGCCCAGCTCCACTGCATGGCACCTTGTGAAAGCCGTCATGTTGGTCGCTAAAACGATGTGTTGACAACTTCCATCACCGGCGAATGTCCACCTATACCGTCTGTCAGAATGTGGTTCCTCTGGATGGATTAGAATCCCCTGATAACTGGCTTAGAGCAAGGCTTCTGGCTAACAATATGTATCCATCCCCGTGCTCTGATCAGCATGTTGTGCTCTTTTTTCTTGATTGCATTGATCACAATGGAGGTAATTACTTTAACCGCCAAGCCATACAATCGAGACCCTGCACCCAGCTATTTCTGCCGTGCTTTTCCTGTTAATCTTACACTCTACATAGATAATTCTCGGGCGCTAGGTTTGTCCAATGCGACACCTCATTCTTATACCTGTCGGGCGCTCAACGTAGGTGCAAGTAAGCCTGTGGTGACACAACTATGTGGCTACAAAAGTCTGTTCCCAGATCGGGACCAAGAACCAAATCATCTACCATGTGATTAACTATTAATTCACCTCTTCAACAGATGCGACGTTGATTTCAGGCACAACGCGTTTTTCCTCCTCCCTGTCATCAACACCATCATTCACCGACGAGACGTCCGTACCAGCGCTGCTCTCCTGGTCCAGCCCGGCAACGCTCCCGCTCGCGCTTTCGTTGCTGGAAGACGCCTCCTCGGACTCCCTGGCCGGCTCATCCTCCGTCGTCGTCGTCGTCGTCGCCGTCGCAGCCACGCCCGGGGAAACAACCGGCACCGGGTCGGGGGCAGCAGCTGGAGCGGGCACGACGAGACCACCGACGCGCTCCAGCAGCTCCGCCGGCAGCTTGCCGATCACCAAGCGCACCAGGTCCGCGATCGAGGCACCGCCCAGGATCGTCATGACCGGCACGTCCACACCCAGCTCCTTGAGGAACCACGAGCGCATCTCGACGGCCACCAGGCTGTCGACGCCCATCTCCACCAGCGGTGTCGCGTCGTAGATGCTGTCCGCGTCCGGCAGGAACTTGAGCGCCTGCAGCTTGGCTTTGAAGGTGGCCAGCAGGATGCCCTCGACCTGGCCCATGTTATTGGCCGCGCCGAGCAGCTGCCGCAGGGGCACGGCGTTGCCGCCGCCGCCGCCGCCGCCGCCGGAGAGCTGCTGCCCCATCTCCCGGATCAGCAGGCCGAGTCGCGGGTTGCTGGACCAGTAGGCCTGCTTGGCCTGCTCGGTGGTGATGGGGACGATGCTTGAAATGAGCTCCGAGCTGTCGCCGTAGGAGGAGCCGGGCGAAGAGGAGGACGGGGACGGCCGGCCGGCGACGATAGCTTCGGCAAACAGCTGGTGCAGGTCCGTCTCGCTCATGGGCACGGCGCCGGACCTCGTCTGGAGCCTTGTCTGATGCTCCTTGGTCAGCCGGCCCGAGCTCTCGCGCTCGATGTAGCCGACCCCCACGAGGCGGCCGATGTCGATGGCGGCGCCCGGGAGGCCTCGTTTGCGCCGACGGCGGACGAGGGACTTCATGAAGCAGTTGCCGGCGCTGTAGGCCGACTGTCCCGGGTTGCCGAGCGTGCCGGCGATGGAGCTGAAGCAGACGAAGAAGTCGAGCCCGCGTTCCGGCGACGAGAAGAGTCGGTCGAGGTTCAGGGTGCCTTGCACCTTGGGCCGGAGCACGGTGATGAAGTCTTCAAAGCCCATGGTGACGAGGGACACGTCGCGGAGAACCATGGCGCCGTTGGCCACGCCGCTAATTGGAGGCATGCTTGTCGTGATGGCCTCGTAGGTCTGGTTCACAGATTCCCAGTTGGTGACGTCGCTGCATCGATAACGTTAGCTGCATCCATTGACATTGAACATATTCTCTCGCTTCTCGGGGTTCAATGAAGGGAGACAGAGAGAGAGAGAGAGAGAAAGAGACTCACCCTGAAAAGTATGCAATCGTAGCACCCCTCTTCTTATGCCACGCCACCCAGCCTTCTTCCACCTTGGGCGTCCGACTGCTCAAGGCCACGTACCGCGCGCCGTTCTCCACCATGAAGTCCGCCATGCTCCTCCCCACGTCGCCCGAGAGCCCCGCCAGCCAGTAAGTGCGGTCCGGCCGGAACAGATCCTGCCGCCACTGCAGCACGGGTGCCACCGACACGGCCACGGGCCGGTCCGTCGGCCAGTAGACGAGCGAGTTGGGCTTGGGGCGCCCGAGGGGCGACGTCACCTGCGGCAGGCCCAGGATGTCGAGGGGTTCCCAGTCGTAGATGGATCCCAGCTGCCGCAGGGCGTTGCAGGAGACGGTGCGGAGGAGGCGCGTGACGGACTCGGGCGCCGCGTTGTTGTCGACCTTGCCGTCGTCCACCGCGGCGGGAGAGCGGAGGAAGAGCGGGGAGGCCTCGTCGGCCATGAGACTCGAGAAGCTGACGCGCTCGCAGATGCGGGGGAGGGAGTGGACGATGCGCGACCCCAGGCCGTCGCTGCCCTTGCCGTCCCTGCTGCCGCCCATGGAAGAAGTGTCCACGTAGAGCGCCACGTCGGGCGGCACGATCTGGTCGATGTCGCGCTTGGAGCTGCGGGGATGCAGATACACCCAGTCCGGCCGCTGCGCGTAGAGCTCGGGGTTGGACGTGACGAAGACGGCCCTGCGCCCCCTGCGGCCCAGCTCCGTGTTCAACAGGTTCGACACGATGGGGTCGGGCTCGTACGCGAGCACCGTGCCTACCGGCGGCAGCATGCCGAGCAGCCGCTGCGCCAGCAGGTCCGCGGCGACGAACATCATGAACTGCACGTCGAGGCCTTCCACGTCCACCTCGTCTTCGCTATTCTCGACCGTCGCCGTCCACGACACCGGCATCGTGAGCGTGGACGCGTTCCTGTCGGAGAAGCAGAGCCTCTTCTCGCCCGTCTTGGTGTCGGTGCCGTAGCTGACGAAGACGTAGCCGGCGGGCGTCTTGACGGTCGACAGGAGCGAGCACGAGACGCGGACGGTGCACACGTCTTCGTGGTCCGTGTTGCCCTCGAGGCGGTCGAACTCGTGGAGCTCCTGCAGCACGTACGACGACGCCTCGCCCCGGCGCAGCTGGAGGACGGTGTTGTCGCGGTCATCCGCGCCGACCGTCTTGGTTATCTGCCTCTTGGCCGAGTTGTAGCGAGCGTTTTGTTCGTCGTGGGGGCGCACCCGCGGTACGCGCAGCCGCCCGCTTTCGTCGAGCACCAGCTCTGGCTCGAAGTTCCAGAGGACCTGGACGCCGGTCGCGCCGCCGTCGTCTTCCCCGCGTCCCTCGTGGGCCGTTCCCCCGCGCCTGGCCGTGTCTCCTAGCGTCCGAAGGCGCAGCGACAGCTCGGCCACCATGCGGGATAGCCCGGCAACCTTATCGTTGTTGTTGTTGTTGTTGCCGCCGCAGTCGACCTTTTCCCCCAAGTCCAGCGTCTGCAAGAGCGTGCCCGGCAGCTCAAAGAACAGCGTCCGGAACAGACCCACGGTTATGCCGGCGTAGGGGTTGTTGCCACCGTCGTTGGCCAGCAGCCAGAGCACCGTGGCGGACGTGGAGAGCAGGGCTTTGAGCCCGAGGAAGGCGGATTCCGACACGTCCTCAAAGAGGTTGTCTCCCTCCAGCTCAACGAGACTGACGACGTGGACGTCTTCCTTTGGCAGCTGGGAGACGATGCTCTCGTGGTCCTGGAGTCCGGGTAAGTGGATGATCTGGGAGAAGTGAGGCCGCAGCAAGGAGCAGAGCTGGTTGCAGAGGTCCGACAACAAAGCGGAGGGCGCCTCCTTGCCCGATCCTAGCAGGACCAGCGTAGGACCGGCACGAGTATCAGCTGTGGCGGCAACTTTGGAGCCCCCGTCGTCGTCGACGATGGGCGCCAGGGGGTTCTTCAAGAGCCGGACCTGCTCGGTGGACGCCTGGGCGACGATCACGGCACCGGGAACGCCCACGGGGTCCAGCATGGGCGAGTTCGTCTCGATACCGTCGAACCCGGTCTCCCGAAGGACCGCATCCCACTCCTCGAGCGTGATGCTGGGCCCCCCGACCCGGCCGTCCTTCTCCCCCACCCACCAGCCGGGAAGGCCGCCCATGACGAGGCCGTGCCTCAAGACGTCGTTCCGGATGATCTCCACCATGACCAGGTAACCCCCCGGCCTCAGCAGCTGCCTGGCGTGCTCGACCGACGTCCTCAGCGACTCGGTCGCGTGCAGCACGTTGCTCGCGAAGACGACGTCGTAGCTGTGCCTCGTGAACCCCTGCGCCGCCGGGTCCTGGCTGATATCCAGCGTCTTGAACATCATCTTGTGCGCCTGCGCCGCGAACCTCTGCGCCGCGTAGCCGAAGAAGGCGCTCGAGATGTCCGTGTACGTGTAAGACGCGAAGGCGCCGCCGACGCGCCCGAAGATGGCCTGCGTGGCGCCCCCCGTGCCGCCGCCGACCTCGAGCATGCGCATGTGCGGGTACTTGCTGCACAGCTGGTCCGCGACGCCCGAGATGAGCCCGTTGAGCATGTCGAAGCCGATGGCGTCCGTGTAGTACTTCTCCAGCCGGTTATTCTGCGTCATGTACTCCAGGATGCTCGACTCGCCCTTCAGGACGGCCGGCTGGGTCAGGTTCTCGCCCACGGCGCGCGTGAGGTTGAAGTCGGCGTCGTCGCTGCCGTAACCGTCCATCAGCTCCGTCACGTCCTCCCTCGTGTCGGATATCCACTCGGCGGGGACGAACGGGTGCTGCCCGTCCCTGACGCGGTTGTAGATGCGCTCGGCGTTGGCGAGGAGGGCCTGTCGGTACCCGGGCAGCTCGGCGCGCTTCTCGGCGTGGACGGAGAGGTGCAGGTTCTTGAGGTAGTAGAAGGCGGCCCGCTCGGCGTCGAGGGCCTTTTGCTGCTCCCATGGCGTGGCCTTTCGGTCGCCGTAGATGAGCGTGGCGTCGGGCTTGTCGAGGGTGAGGAAGGCCTCCTGGAACAGGAGTCGGTCGTCGTCCTTTGTGGCGGCGGCGAAGGGGGAAAAGGTGATGCCCTCGACCTCTATGCATTGCTTCGTGGTTTTGCCGTTGCTACCGTCACCGTGTTCGCCAGATCCTCCGCCCGGGTACGACAGGTACACGTTGACGTCGCCCGTAACACAATTGGGCCGCGGGTCTGTAATGGTGCAGTCGATCAGCACCTCGTCCGTCATCTTGTCGCCGCACAGGTCTGGAACCAGAGTGATGCGCCGCACCGCGGTGGGCGCCACGATGGACCACAGCCGACCGTCTCCGGGGGCACTGTAGGCGGCGTTGAGACCCTGCAGCGCGCTGTCGAGCATTCCGGGGTGGAACAGCAGCGGCGTCTCGTCCGCCTCGAAGACCGGGTTGCGGATGGTGGCCGTGGCGTAGTTGGTCTTGCGATGGATGCTCGTGAGCCCGTGGAAAGCGCCGTCGTAGCCGAAGCCGAAGTCGTCGCGAAGGACTTGGTAGAACCTGTCGACGTCGACGGTCGAGAGGTGGCCTTGGGGCGCAACCCGGGCTGGGAAGCGCGATGGCCGTGTTGTGGTTTCTGCTGCTGCTGCTGCTGCTGCTTCTGCTTTTCCTCCTCCTCCTCCTCCTCCTCCTCCTTCTTCTTCTTCTTCTTCTTTCTTGCCTTCTTCTTCACTGATATCGTCGCCGGCTCCGAGAACGATGCGGATATTACCGGTGCAGTTCAGCGCCATGGACGACGCATCCTTGCCCGTGGTGGAGAAGGCGTTGAACTCGGCCGTGATGAGGTCGTCTCTGCGCTTGATGTGCGTCATGGACGTCACCAGCTCCGTCCCCGAGTCGCTCAGAGCAATCGCCTTGGGGATCCGCAGGTCCAGGACGTCAATTGACCGCACCGAGGTGCCCGCTGCCCCGGTCGCCGTCGCCGCCATCTGCATGGCGGCCTCCATGGCGATGGCGATGTACGCAGTGGCCGGGAAGACGATCTGGCCTTGGAGCGAGTGTCCCGCGACCCACCTGAGCTCGTTGATCTTGAGCACGTTGCGCCACCGCATCTCCTCAACGGTTCCCTCGGCCATGTCGAGCCCCAGGAGGTCGTGCGGGCGGCCGGGGTTCTTGCTGAAGAGCCTGGCGAGGCGGGACTCGGCCCAGAGCACTCGGTCGTGGTTCCAGGGGTAAGACGGGAGGTCGTGTAGTACGCGCATGCTGCTGCTGGCATGATCCGATGACGACGACGACGACGACAACGACGGGGGTTGTTGACATGCCTTCTGGAACCGTCCTAGGTTGACGCAGTCGGGACCGAAGCGCGTCCAGAGGTGCCCCAGGGTTTGTGAAAAGGACTCGGCGTCGTTCTGGCCGCGTCTCAGTGTGCCCGAGTAAGGCAGCTCCTTGCCGCACACCTTGAGGATGGACTCGGCGGCGGGGGCCTGGAGAGCCGGATGCGGCCCTACTTCCACCACCCCCATGATGGTGTTGGAACCAGACGTCGTCGTGGCCGCCGATGTCAGACACGCCTCGATGGCCGTGTAGAACAGCACGGGCCTGGTCATGTTGTCGACCCAATACTGCCCGCCCAGTCCCAGCGCCGCGTCGCCGCTGACCTGCTGTCCGCTGTAGACACTTGAGAACCACCGCGGCAGCGTGCCGTCACCTCCTTCGGCCGGCTGCAGGGCTTGGACTCCGCACTCGGCCAGGGCCGCCGCGTAGGCGTCCGCGCACACCAGCATGTGGTGCGAGTGGTACGCCGTGTTCACCCTTAGGATCCTTGCAAATTTCTTCTCCTCGAGGAAGACCGCCTCGGCTTGGGCCACGGCCTCGGCGTCGCCTGACAGCGTGACGCTGCTCGGCGCGTTGTGGGCCGCCACCGAGAGCTTGCCGGCGAACTCGTCCACCCGGCACAGCTCCTCGGCGTCTTCGAGGCTCGTGCCCACGGCCAGCATCTTGCCCCTCAGCCCCACGGCGAGCTTTGTGGCGAAGAAGCCCCGGTAGTACGCCACGCGGATGGCGTCCCTAGCAGTCAGAAAGCCGGCGGCGTACGCGGCGGCGATCTCGCCCGACGAGTGGCCCACCACGGCGTGAAACCTGACCCCTGCGGCGCGGAGGAGGTCGACGAGGACGATTTGCACGGCGGTGCAGAGGGGCTGCGAAAAGGCGGCCTCGTTGACGCGGGACTGCCACAGCCCGTCTTCGCCGTTCTCCCCCTTGTTCGAGAGGGCGTGAGTCAAAGTCCAGTCGGGCCTGTGTTCGGCGGGAAGCGTGGCGAGCGACGAGTCCAGCTGACGCAGTATCTCGCGAGCCATGGGGACCGTGGCGACCAGGTTTGCGCCCATGTCAGGCCACTGGGCCCCCTGGCCTGTGAAGACGCCTAGGATCCCCGGTGCGTCCGTGGTGCCCGAAGAGATGGCCTGCACGGCGTAGTCGTCGTCCGCCTCGAGGAGCGCTTTGATCTTCTGGCCGAGCTGGTCCGTTGAGACGGCGGGGATGGCGACACGCTGCGAGAGCGTCGATCGCTTGGTGCTGAGGGTGTACGCCAGCGCCGACATGTCGACCGCTTCACCCCTGCCAGTGTGCTGGTCGAGATAGCCGGCGATGCCTTTGATCAGCATCGAGAGCGACGTCTTGGACGCCGCGGAGAAGACGAACGGAACGGGGACGGAAAACGTCGGCGGCTGCTCGTCTTTCCCTTCCTTCTCGTCGTCCTCGCCCTCGTCCTTATGCCCACCCTGATTCCCCGCGAAGCTTTCCAGGATAACGTGGGCGTTGGATCCGCCAAAGCCGAAGCTGTTCACGCTGGCTCTGCGCACGCCTCCCTGGAGCACCTCGGGCCACGCCTCACACGACGTGGGAATGCGCAGGTGGCTAACAAAGGGTTCCAGTGCCGGGTTCAATCGGTTGAAGAGAAGGTTCGGGGGCACTACCCCCTCGCGGAGGGCTAACGTCGTCTTGATGAGGCCGGCCACGCCGGCCGTCCCCTCGGTGTGGCCGACGACGGTCTTGATGGACCCGACCAGGATCTCCTCCAGATCGGATCCGGCTTCGGGAGAGAACATGGCCGAACTGATGGCCTCAGCCTCTTGCGGGTCGCCCACGGCGGTCCCGGTGCCGTGGGCCTCGAAGAACTGACAGCGGTCGGCCCGCTTCGTCAAGTCCAGCCCGGCCTTGGCGTACGTCTGTCGAATCAGGGCGGCCTGGGCGGCCGCACTGGGCATGGTGAGACCCTTGGTCCTCCCGTCGTGGTTGACGCCGATCTCGCGGATGACGCTGAGCACCTCGTCGCCGTCCTCCAAGGCGGAGCTCAACGTCTTGAGCACGATGGCGGCAACGCCCTCGCCGCGCGCATAGCCGTCGGCGTCGGCGTCCCACATGCGACAGCGGCCCGTGGGCGAGAGCATGTTGAGCTTGCTGAGGGTGATGAAGGACAACGGGGACAGGACCAGGTTCGTCCCGCAGGCGACGGCGACGCGGCTCGTGCCGTTGCGGAGGGCCTGCACGGCCTCGTTCACGCCCACCATGCTCGACGAGCAGGCCGTGTCGATGGTCATGCACGGCCCGTGCCAGTCGAAAAAGTACGACACGCGGCTCGACGCGTTGCTAGCGGCCGTGCCGGTCCCGGCATACGTGCGCACCATGTTCACGTCCTGGCCCTGCAGGGCGAAGTACTCCTGCGACATGAGGCCCACGAAGCACGCCGTGTCGCTGCCGGCGAGCTTGTCGTACGCCAGACCCGCCGACTCGAGGGCCTCGTAGACGACCTCGAGCAGCTGGCGCTGTTGCGGGTCGATGACCTCGCTCTCGGCGGGCGGGACGGCGAAGAACTTTGTGTCAAAGAGGCGCACGTCCTCACTGAGGAGGTAAGCCTGCTTGGTGGCCGTGGTGCCGTGGTGCGTCGGACTGGGGTGGTAGAAGCGTGAGATGTTGAAGCGCGTGGGCGGTATGTCCTGCGCCACCTCGCGGGGGGAGGAGAGGAGGTCCCAGAGCTTTGAGGGGCTGGTGGCGTCGCCGGCGAAGCGGCAGCCCATGCCGACGATGGCGATGGGTTCATTGACGGTCGGGGACATGGCGGGATAGTTCAAGATATGTTGAATAGCACGGGGTAGGGACGAGGTTGGGTGTGATGTGATGGCATGTCTTCCAAGACAGCGAGAGGCGATATTCAGGTTAATATATAGCAATTAATCATGCAATCAGAGAACATGGTTACTTAGAGCCTTGGGTAATAAGAAACAAAGTCCTACAGCCAGATAGATCCGCACATCCGGCAAAAGGCACAGAAGGATTCGACAACCATCCCGCTGCTGACAACTGTTGCACCGCCGTACGGCGAATATCGAAATTCACCGCGTCAGCAACATTATTCCGGTCCCAGGGCACATCAAGTCAGATGCGGTTCTACCAGTGGCGATTCTGTACGGCATTGCAGATGTGATCATATCGACTGTTTCGGAACATACATGGACTTTGCTGTCACGGCCTAGCCGATCCAAGCCATCAGATACGACGACCCATCAGGTGTGCCATGATATTAACTCATCGTGTAATACTAGTGATTCTTCTGACAGCGCCCATGTAACACTTCAATACAATTGGTTCCCATGTTGGTATCCATGCGCATGGCCTGTGGGAACATATAGATTAAACTACGCAGAGAGTATAGGTGCGTGATTGCAGTGTCGAACCATATCATCGTAATGGTAATATTATCTCGTGAGCGCGGTAACTTGGCTGTGTGTTTGCGTAGTTCCTCGTTGTCATGACTACCTATGCCAGAAATCCGTGACTTTGGCCATTTTCATGTCCTGCTTAATGGAATAAACAACACAATAACAACGGGAAGCGGAGAATGACAAAGAATGTATCTTCAAAGTTTACAGCCAGTTGTTGTGAAACTTCGTCTCTGCCACTCTCTCGCCATGGAGCAGAAACACCATGACCACCAAACCGCCGTTTACAACTTGCCAGGATATATGGGCCAACCCGAGGTAGAACGAGGGTCCCTTGCTCATTGACTCACGGGCCTCAGTCTCGCGAGCATCCCCTCGCTCGACTTATTCGTTAACCCGAACTTGATGCGACCGGCCGTCTCGGCATTGACCAGCTCGATCTCGAACCTCCGCACCACGGCCGCCACCAGACACGCCAGCTCGGCGCGCGCGAAAGCGTGGCCGATGCAGGACTTGCTGCCGGCGCCAAACGTCAGCATCGAAAAGTTGCCCATGGTGCCGACTTGCAGTGAGTTGTTGCCGTTTCCAGGAGAGGACGGAAGCCATCGGTCCGGACGGAATTGGTGCGCGTCCGGGCCCCAGAGCTGCTCATCGTGGTTGATGGCCATGGCCGAGTACAGCACGGGAGTGCCCTTGGGTATGGGCTGGCCGACGAGGGAGGTGTCCTTTTGCGCGACGCGGACGAGCAGCGGGATGAAGGGGTAGTGGCGGAGCACCTCGCTCAGCACGGCGTTGAGGTACGGCAGATCCTGCACGACGATGCCCGGGCTCGGCCTCGGGCTGCCTGCACTGTCGGCGGGACCGTCGAACGAGACGGCTGTGATCTCGGAACGGAGGCGTCGTTGGATTTCGGGGTTCCGGCCGAGCTCGTACATGGTCCACTCGAAGGCGGTGGCAGTGGACTCGTGGCCGGCTGTGAGAAAGGTCATGACGTGGTCGACGAGCTGCTCGCCGTGGAACGAGCCGCTGGCCAGAGCGACCGTGATGATGTCCTTGCCGTCCCCCGGACCGGCTGCATTGCCACTAGCCCCCCCGTTCTTCGTCTGGAGAAGCGCCTTCTTACGCTCTTGGATGACGGTTCTGGCGACCCCTCGGAGGTAGTTGCTGGCCTCCACCACCTCAAGGTTCTTCTTTAGGGGTAGTCTGAGCAGCAGACGGAAGTCGACGTGGTGGCTCAGCAGCTCGATCCAGTAGAAGGCGCGGGTTGGCTCCATGATCATCTGCCTGTAGCGCCTCCGCAGCTCGTTGTCTGGGTCGCGTAGCGTGTCGAAGTTGTACCCCATCCCCGCCAGCCCGATCCCGTCGAGTGTGGCTCTCGAACCGTACTCGCCCAGAGAGAGGACGACGTCGGCCCCCCGCGCCGCCTGCTCGCTGTCGAAACACGCCGTCATCTCCTCGGCTTTGCTCCAGAACAGCGGGACAAGGGCGCGGATGTGGGCCGTCGTGAAAGCCGGCAGCAGGCTCTTGCGGTGACGCTTCGTGTCCTCGTCCGACAGGAAGCCCAAGTTGCTACCCGTGAAGCGCTTCATGGCCAGCTTGACGAGGTCCGAGTGGCCAAAGTCGTACGCCTTGACGCCCAGCATCTCGCGCAGCGCGTGCGGCTTGGTCACGAGCACCAGCTCGCGGCTGAAGGCGCCGTAGTACCGGATCAGGCCGTTGTTCGGGATCGACTTGACGACGTTGGGGAAGTCAGTCCAGGGGTTGTCGAGGAAGTAGATGTCCTTGTTCCCTGTGAGGTATTTGCGCTTGGGCGGAGTGGGTAGGTTGCGCAGAGGGGTGAAGTAGGTTGGGTACAGAACTATCCAGTACCCGATCCAGAGGGCCAGGGACACCACTTCGAGACCCAGCAGACCGAGCACGGAGCCAACGCCATCACTACCGGTGACGAGACGGTAGGGGAGCGCTATGCAGGTGCAGAACACGGCTAGAAACCACGAGTTCAGAATGACCGACATGTTTCGTCAAGTTTCCGCGTCGAGCTGTGTAATCTGTCCTGAGATTGCAATCTGAAGTGGGAGACGTCACTTCGGTTTCGTGAATAGGGGCGGAAGATGACAGTTGGTATGTTGAGTCAACTCGGAGCTGTGGCGAGGACCTAGAAGAGCAATGTTGAGTGATTACCATGCTGAAAAGGGGAGACGCCTCGACTGGGCGATTCCCCTCCGTTCCGTTATTTGGCAGGGGTTGGGTGAGCGGTGATCGGGACCGGTGACCGGCGAATTTTGACGGCTGTATAAGCGACTTGGCTGCAGGAAGGCTTTCCGCCATGATTCTTGTAATCAGAGATTATACCGACACTGTAACTAGGTACCTCGGAATAATCCAAGCTCTCTTCACCCTCTCTTTGATTTTGCTTGTAACGTAATAGTTTGTACTTAAGTCATTGGCCCGGCGCAAGAGATGGCACTGTCTTCAGACATTGCCACGTCCATATCATCTCGTGCCAAACTGGAAGCCTCCTCTAATCACCTGTCTTGGGTATTGTTATTAATTTTCAGACTGCATTTTCATCTATGAAATCTCCGGGTTGATGCCCACTCTGCCTGGCTGACCTCTTCACCTTCCCCCTTTCCCAGTCACATTAAAACCACAATGGCGAGTATTATACCCGCAGAACAAACCGCACTCGTCGGCAGGGAAGACGGCACCATGGGACTTTGCCAGCACGTTAAAGTACCAGGACTTGAGGACGATATGATCCTGGTCAAAAACATGGCCGTAGCACTAAATCCCATCGACGTAAAGATGGTGGGCAAACTCGCGACCGCCGGGGCCGTGGCCGGCATGGACTTCGCCGGCGAGGTGGTGTCCGTCGGCCCCAAGGTGCAGACGAGCGTCCCCATCCAGGTTGGGGACCGCGTCTGCGGCGCCGTGCCGGGCATGCACGCCCTCACCCCGTCGGTGGGCGCCTTTGCGCAGTACGTGGGCGTCTCCGACGCCGTCGCCATCAAGATTCCCGACCACCTCTCGTTCGAGGAGGGCGCGTCCCTGGGGAGCGGCATCGGCACCATCGGACAGGCACTGTTCCAGTCGCTGCAGGTCCCCGGCACTCCCGACAGGCCCAGTGATAAGCCCGTTCAGGTGCTCGTCTACGGCGGGAGCACGGCGACGGGCACGTTGGCCATCCAGCTGCTCAGGCTGTCGGGTCTGGACCCCATCGCCACGTGCTCGCCTCACAACTTCGACCTGGTCAAGTCGTACGGCGCCTCGGCCGTCTTCGACTACCATCGCCGCCCCGACGACGAAGACAGCCCCGAATCCGCAATCAAGCGTCACACCCGCGGCTCTCTCCGCTACGTCCTCGACTGCATCTCGGAGCCCGACACCATGCAGTTCTGCTACCGGTGCCTGGGTCGTGCGGGCGGCAGATACACGGCCCTGGAGCCCTTCCCCGCCTTCCTGGCCGAGACGCGCAAGCACACCGTCACGGCCGACTGGGTTCTGGGCCCGACGCTGCTGGGCAAACCGCTCGGGTGGCCCGAGCCGTTTGCGCGCGCGGGGGATCCCAAAGATCGCGAGTTTGCGCGCTGGTGGTTCGCCAGTGCGCAGCAGCTCCTGGACGAAGGAAGCCTACGGGTGCATCCGCTGAGGATTATCAACGAGACGGGCGGCGACGGGTTCGCGGCTGTGGAGGAGGGCTTGGCGATATTGAGGAAGAAGCAGGTTTCTGGGCAGAAGCTGATATGTCGTATCAACCAGTGATATGTATGCGATAGTTTAGGGACTAGCCTGTCATTTTCTTCCTCTTTCTTTATTTTTCGTGCTATTTCCAGTGATGCATAGTCTGAGTGAAACGGGCAATTAATCTCTCCCCTTTCCCCCCCGTCCACTCGTATCGGACAGAATTCGCCGGTTGGGAAAGCCTGCAGTTACGCCGAGGCTACTTCGCCGCAAAGGTGAACGCCGAGTACATGCCATGTACATATGTAGGCAGTATCTATCCACTACTATGAAATACTTTGCCCGCATAATAACCTTGTACTGATTTGGTTCAGTTATCTGATCCCGTATTTCAGATTGGGTTCCGGCAATCATTGACTGGCAGTCACCGTCGAACAGCACAGCGAAAACTCAACGTCTTCGCCCTTCCCAAACCCTCAACCTACAGGGGGCTCATGACACTTGGTAATCCCCTGTCTCGCCACAGAGATGAAGTTCCTCGCCTTCGTAGCAACAATCTTTGCCGCGGCCAAGTCTGTGTGGACCCGTGGGAGTCCGTTCGCTGTGCTGTCGGCTTTGTGGGCGACTGACAAGGAGGGCAAATATATCATCGAGTCCGAGGGTATCCGGTTAGCCTTCACCAACCACGGGGCCGCCGTCACCAACCTATGGATCAACGATACGCATGGGGAGGAAATCGATATTGTATTGGGTCTCGATCATGGCGATGACTACGCCAAGCTCACATCCAATCCGTACCTGAACGGCGTTATAGGTACTGACTACACCGTGCATGGTGGCTTATCTCGCCTTCCCCCCTCTCCCTCTTTTTTCTTTTTCTTTTTTTGGCTTTGAACAGAGACAGAACCGATTTTCTGATAGAAGGATTCAGGACGCTACGCCGGCTACTTGAGCAATGCCAGCTACCAAGTAAATGATGTCCAGCGCAAAGTCTGGCCTAACGCACACAACGGCACCTCGACCTTGAACGGCGGCGACCAAGGTTGGGGACGTCAGACGTGGGACGTCGCCGTGCACATCAACAACAGCATCACCTTCCTGCTGTTCGACCGCCAATGGAACGGCTTCCCCGGCGTCTTCGCCTCCTGCCTCACCCACACCGTCACGCCCTACGAGTGGCGCATCGCGTTCGGCGTCACTCCCCTGCTCGTCGCCGGGCCCATCAACCTGAGCCAGCAGGTGTTTCTCAACCTCGACGGCTTTCGCTCTTCCCCGGCATCCCCTTCCATCATGCCCGGGGGGGCAGATGGCAACACGTCGTTGATGCAGGCCCAGAAACTATCACCGAGTCACCGACTTCAGCTGCCGTCGTCGGGGATGCGGTTTGCGGTTGACTCGCAGGGGATTCCCACGGGGGACCTCCTCAGCAACAGAAAAGGGGGAGAGAATGACTTTTGGTCGTCTGCCAAGACCGTGCTGGAAGGACGGCACGGCTTGGACAACATCTTTTCCGTTGCCCACAGGCACCCCGAGCACAAGATGAGCAACCCCGCCGCCATCCTCTCCTCGACATATTCCGGGATCAGCATGTCGCTCTACACGGACCAGGACGCACTGCGCGTGAACACGTGGGGCGGGAGCAACGGTGAGCAAGACGGAATCCCTCGCATATCTTCTGAGTAAATCATCGCTGGCTAAACAAGGGACGCTTCTAGAAGTGAAGAAACTGAAACTGGGCCAAGGCGGGGGCGAGATACCACAACATGCCGCTATATCCCTCGAAATGCAGAATTGGCCAGATAGTGTCAATCATCCCGAGTGGCAGAACAGGAAAACTATCTGGGGTGCGGATGGGCTGTATACCAGCTTTGCGACTTATAAGTTCTCCGTCGAGCGCAGAAGCTAGAGTTTGCCGTGTTGTTGTCACAGTTGACGGACAGTGTTGAGACTCAAACTAGAACAGAATCTGTTACATAAAATAAAGAGATAAGGGAAATGAACTATATATTATATGAAAGCACACGAAACACAACGGTCTGATTCAAACACCACTGAAACCACATTAGTTAAGATCAAGGGTGAAAGGGGGCAAGATCAAAGTAGTATACAAACAGATGCCGGGGTTCTCTATCTACCTGACCCAATACACAAAATACAGACAAAAACGCTTTTGTCGCCATATGTTCCGGTGCCCAGTATCCGTAATTTCTCACAACCTTTTGTGAGGGTTGTGATTGTTAAGTAGTAGTATGTGACCTCAAATCTACTTGAATCGAATAAGTTTTCTTGTATGTATCAGCCGTAGCTACCTAGGTATTAATAACTATAGCCTTTGCATAATACTACGTTACTTGCTTATACACTTGTTACCGCCCTAAATATCTTATTGTGGACTATCGCCCTAATTGTACGATATGCGAAGCCTCTCCGCGTTGACGTGAAATTTCATAACGTGAGTATCAGTTATGTCGTGTATTTCACTGAATAAGTCGGTACCTAAGAGACCTGGCGGAATTTTAAGGTCATTAAACAAGTTTTTAGCATAAGAGGATCTCAGTTGATCACACATACACACACACACAGGCACATACACATTATTGTGTACACACACATCCATACACTCAAAGTATCAATTTCTTTTCTGGTATAGAACGGATTATGCTCTTGGCTAATTCACAAAATACGGAGATTATAACTTTCTGTCGGCCACCCGTTTTATTGTTCTCTCGCAGCCTCCTAGGGGGGGGGGGTTGTGAAGCAATGGTGTGTATCGACGTGTAAATGTTTCTGTTCTCATCATCATGACGCCTCCCCCAGCTCCCACGCAGAGATAACTTCGCTCGAGACCATCGCAACGTCCTTGGCAGCAGAAGGAACCTGGTGATCACCCGGGAAGGCGACGGTGCGCGTCAGGGACGCACTGAAATGCGTCCTCACCAGACGATTCCCTCCGGGCGCCCAGGGGTCGGAGGTGCCGTGTACTTGGACCAGCCGCACGACGAGGTTGCGGCGGACCTTGTCGTCCGGGCCCGGAGAGCCCTTTGGCGCCTCTCCCACCGAGAGGTAAGGGTAGACGGGGCTTATCAGGATGGCGATCTTGATGCGCGGCCCAAACTCGTCGTCCAGGCACAGGCCCGTCGCCACCCGCGTGCCGTGACTGAACGCCATGACGCCCACGATCCCCCTGCCCCCCCCCTCCTCCCCGGACTCGGCCTCGAAATGATGCGAGACGAGCGCCCTGACGCGCGCTTTCTCGGCATCCACGGCCTCGGCCGAGAGGCCTGTCTCGATCTGGGCCCTGCCGTAGTGCCAGCGACGGTATGGCTTTAGATCCGCGTAGGTGGGAACGACACCGGGGCCGGGTTGCCACGACGTGAAGGGCGAGTCGACAAAGATGAAGCGGAAGCGGTCGGTGAGAGACTTGACCAGAGCCCGGGATTGGTGGGAGAAGATGGCGCCATTGGTGCCCTGGCCGTGGAGGCAGAGGATGGCGGGTAGGCGGTCATTGTTCGGCGATGGCGTGTGCAGCGACGGGAGTTCTCCTGAGTCCGACATGGTTTCGCGATAAAAGTCCAAGGATATCGATTTGAAGCCTGCCAATCCATGTGCCCAGTACTACTGCGGCAGAAAACCCACGGCAACGACGTGCAGTCAAGCGTCTACTTTCTATGCACGGCGACGTTGACGGGTTCTGAGGATTCATGACTGCACTGATCCTTGGAAGCGCCCGTCCTACGAGGCTGCGTATGTGATGTGTTTGCAACGCCGAGGGAAAAAAAAGAAGAAAAAAAAAAGACTTGGCCGGCGAGTTTCCATGTCCAGATGTCCGTTTGTCGAAATCCTCTGCCGCCCGCTGTACAGCGTTTGATGATATGCGCCGGCCCGTGATGAAACTCACCGGTTGGGTTGGGATTTAAGCCGGCTTTGCTGAATGGTGCTCGAACGCTTCTAGTGTATTAATGCGGACACACTTCCGCAGAACGGAACCTACCCTTGGCATCAAAGCCCGTCGGGATGCATGCCGAAAACGGTCCCAGAGTCCGATGGTCTTACTTGCGTGATCCGTAGGTCACTGATGCAATTGAGGATTAGGTAGGTATGCCGCATCTGCCAACACGTCCCGTAACGAATTCCAGAAGTGGCGTAGCGATCATGAAAGGCTGCATGTCGTGTCCCAAGTACGTGTACCGGTGCACTTGAAAACATTTCGCGACAAACCCTGCGGTGTACATGATGTGATTTAACTTGAATTTTCTTACCAATATTGCCACCACGTCGTATTACCGGCGAGATCTGATACAGACGGACTAGGACTCTGTCTCGTCAGATGTACCTTGATCGCTTCGAGTGTTGATACATGTATGATTGAGGCACTCCCATGGAATGTGAGTGTCATAAAGTATGAGCCAATGGCCGCCTACAACATGCTTAGATGCGAATTCTGCTTCCTCCTACGTAGGTGTGTCTGTGTGTGTCTGCGTGTTCATTTCCCCTGTCAACTCGAGGAGCCGTGTCACGTAATATAGCGTGTGCTATAACCCTTCCCCAGTCGCGTCGCCACGAGCGGGCGGCGGCGAAGCGGGCGACAGTACTCCCCCGGTGATGTTTGCCTCCACCGCATCGGCGATCTTGGTACATCCCGCAGCCGAGGCAAATGACCGGATGGACGTGTGCAGCTGTTGCGTGATCCGCTGGACCATGTGCTGGACCACGTCGTCGTTGAGCGTCGGATGGTACGCGAGGTTGAACCCGCCCAGGTGAAGAATGGGGTACCGGGCGCCGCATCTGGCATGCCCGTTGACTGACCCGGAAGCCGGGAACATGTGCCGGAGCGGCGGCGATGACGACGACGACTGGTACTGAGGCGCCGACTGCATTTCGAGCCCGCTGCCACCGTCACTCTGCTGCCGCGTTGACGTGATGATTGGGTCGAGCAGTTGTAAAACGTAGGTGTAGCACGTCATTATTTGCAAGGTTGTGATGCGGTTCGTGTGTCGTGCTGGCTGGCCGGGACTGGAGTTGGTTTGGGTTTGAGCTTGCACAATCCCGAGAAGGTTCTTCGTTAGGTCGAGGATCTCGTCCACGGGCGAGTAGGCCTCGTGGCCGGTTGGCGGCAGCATGTTGTTATCCTCCTTTGGGGCCTTCAACGACCCGGACAGGAGCTGTTGCAGTTGACTCTGCAGCCCGATGAGGGTGCCGGTGGTTCCGTCAACGTCCCCCTTGACGCCAGCCAAGGTCACGGCGTCATTTCCATCTTGTAATAGCGAAAGGCCGATAGGATCTTGCTTTCCGGGCTCGGATAGAGCCATGTTGTCACCGTACGGGGGACTGTTGGCCATGAAGACGGCTGCGTCCAGCTGCCACTCGGAACCTTCTGTAACGGCAACTAATAGTCAGCGAATTGTTCGCCTTGAGAAACTGACTTTTTTAATTTTTTTTGCTTGTAATAATACCATGACAATGCTCTGTCTGGTTGACAGAAAGGTCGACTCCCCAGAAATGTTGGTTCAGGTGGGCCGCGTGCGAGGAAGACGACGAAGAGGAGGCCGAACAATCGAAATCGAGCTGCAAGGTGCCGTCCCTAGGCGTCGCCTCCAGCCGCCGGACTTCGGCGTCTTCGAGCGGTACCGGCCGAGAGGCGGGTGTCCCGATGCTCGGGCTCGCCCGCGCGGCCAACGTCGCTTCTTGTTTTCGGCTCCTCGGACGGCCTACTTGCGACCTTGTGCTGTACACGCAATCTTCATCTAACCTCTCGCACCTATCACAACGGCTCTCGACCCCGCCGGACCGCGTGCAACGGTTCTTCAATTCGTGGCACCGGTCACACGCGCTGCGGAGCTTGGGGTCCTTTGACGTCTGAAGACGTCTCATGATCGAAACAGAAATACGCCAGTTTGCGGACGTTTGGCCCTAGCGGAATTGGAGCCAAACACAGTATACTTAAGTAACAGCGCCGTCGGGTCATTGCAACATCAGAATCATGAACCGTTAGGTTTTAAGTAGGTCGTATCGGTCTGCTCGCCGCATCTGTCCTCTCGCGTAAGCATCAATTCGGCCCGCCTTGGCATGCGTAGCCAAAGTCCCTATCGTGAGCGGGAAGATCCTGCGCCAACGAAAGGTAAAATCGTATCATACGGAAAACAGCTGGGCCAAGGGTGCAAAAGAAACGGGTGGCAGTGCCGGCGGGGTTCGTACGAGAGTGGTATATATTAGCGACTGGCACTAGCGCTTACCTCTGCATGGGGAGAAACTATGTTATATGTGACAGACAGGCAACTCTTGTTGGTTGTGAGATATGTATCAGGTCTTCTAGTTTGTACGTAAGTCGTCGATCCGCATGCAATTGAATATGTAAGGCTCCAACTAGGGCTTATGGTGAACATCCCAGTGTCTAAGAGATCTACAGATGTGCATCACTGGGCGAAATGCCCATCAGCCCTATAAGGGACAAATACATTTATTCCCGCTAGCAAGTGCGGGCCGGACCGATGGCGTCGAGCCGTGAGCTGTTGTTGTTGTTGTTGTATTTAACGCCTTGGCGGCAAGGGCGCAGCCACCCTTGTGGCCGACCTCCCGAGGGTATATGGCGTGGAGGGCCGCAGGCTCTAGCTATATACTCTACAGTACATGCTTGTTCCCGACGTACTCCAAGTCTTGCCCGTGAGCTATCGTGTGTTCTATCTGTACCTAGTTCCTGCTGGTTCCCTAGTTCCGTTATGACCGTCAGATCCTCCTCGAGGAGGGGGTCGTTAGGAGGGCCTGGATCAAGACTAGGTGGTCCTTAGTACCGCTGGCAGATCTTCTGGAAGAAGTCTGTCACGCAGCGAAAGGCCTGGAAGCCTCCAGGATCAGTGATTGGCCCCTTATAGTACCGCTCAAGAGATCCTATAGGTTCTATAGGCTCGAGTGGACTAGCAGGGTGGATGGTAGGCCACTGATGCCTCCTCACTAGGGTCTTTTAGCAGTAGACTAGGTAGTCTACTGCTTTTACCTCCCTATAGTAGTAGGTAAGCAGTGCTTCTTCTGGTCCTCTGGCAAGGAGGTAGATAAGTTCATGCCTGCAGAGAGGACGGAGGCGGGCGGCTTTTTCTCCAGCGGCTAATTGCTTGCGGCGCAGCAAGGTCTCCAACCTGAGGGAACAGGTCCGCTAGCTCCCTTGCAGCAAGACTCGTTGGCCGTGAGCAAGTTAGGCTAAAATACCCCCACTTGATAAGAGGTAAGACATGGCGTTGACGGAGAGAGAACCAGAACCAGAAAAGCCAATATGATGGACAGCAACTCGACCCCTTGTGGAGTTTGATCTGCTGCCAAACAAGTACAAAGGTACTTGTAGACCCCCGCTCAAGACCGTTTGTTAGTACGGCGTAATAATATTATGGAAATACTGCACCGCTCTCAACGGGACCGGCCGGTGAGAACAGGCATTCGGTTGTCCAATAGCCACATGGCAGCCAAGAGCCAAGACGCCGGTTGTCTGTTCCCAAGCGGGATTCGGTATCATTGAGCCGCCCGGTCCCATCGTTTTTTTCTTCTTCTTCTTCCTTTTTTTCATCAATTCTATACGTTCCTAGACGAGACTTTTGACCTGTTCTCTCTTAGTCTTCCGGGGTTCTGATCAACAACATCTCGAGGTCCGCTTCAGCTCTACGACGTGTCCCTGCTTTGGTCTTTTCTTTCGCCAAATCCAGTTTTATTTACTTTGTTTTGTTTTGTTTTTTTCCCCAAGCGCCCAATAACATAGAAACACGGGCTGAGGTCAAAAGCAATCGGAAGGATGGCAGCAACAGCACAACCAGATGCCCGAGACGGTAACGGCAATGCGAGCGAAGGCTTGGTGGAACCGGCCCCAATGTCGACGACGGACGCGGCCGGCAGCAGCAAGGAGGACAGACTTGCGTCGGCCTCGGAGCTTCGAGGCTTCAAGCTGTTCATGGTTCTCTTGGGCGTTTGCTTCGGCGCCTTTGTCATGGCTCTCGATGTCTATGTCATTGGAACGGTTCGTCCCCCACCCCCAAACATACAGTGACACACACACACACACAACCAGAGAGAGAGAGAGAGATAGATATAGAAAGACAGAGACAGAGTCTTCTCATTGGAAGAAGAATTGACAGTTCTCCTGCTAGGCAATTCCATCTATAACGTCCGAGTTTCGAAACACATCACACATATCATGGTACCCGGCAGCCTACACGTTGGCAGTCTGCTCGCTCACCCCCCTGGCGGGCAAGATGGCCAGCGTCTTCTCGCTCCGCTGGGTCTACCAGGCCTTCTTCTTCGTCTTCCTCGTCGGCAGCGCCGTATGCGGCTGGGCCTCCACGAGCGAGGTCTTCATCGTGGGCCGCGCCGTCTCGGGCATCGGCGCGGCCGCCGTCACCAGCGGGGGCCTCACCATCGTGCTGGTGATATCCTCGCCCCGGCGCAGGCCGCTGTACATCGGCCTGTGCAGCAGCTGCTTCGCCCTCGGCCTGATCCTCGCCCCCGTCATAGGCGGCGCCTTCACCGAGAAGGTCACCTGGCGCTGGTGCTTCTGGATAAATCTCCCCGGCGGGGTCGTCACCCTGCTCGCCATGTTCTTCTTCTTCAAGGTGCCGTCGCGGGCGGGCGACGCGAGGAGCACCAAGGAGAGGCTTCGGAGTCTGGACCTCGTAGGGTCCGTCGTCTTCGTCCCCGGCATCTTCATGTTGATCCTGGGGCTGCAATGGGGCGGGAACGCGCACCCTTGGAGCTCGGCAACCATCATCGGCCTGTTGGTGGGATCGGTCGTCGTGCTGGGACTATTCGCAGTCTGGGAATCGCGCTTGGGGGACTCGGCCATGATTCCCGGTGTCCTGGTCACGAGACGCACCGTCCTGCTAAGTGTCATCTTCTCCTTCTGCCACCTTGGCGCTCTATCCGTCTCGTCCTACTACCTCCCGGAGTGGTTCCAGGCTGTTCAGGGCGCCACCCCCTTTGAGAGTGGCATAAAGGTGCTGCCGTCCGTCATCTCACAGATCATCGGAACGATCAGCGCGGGCGCAATCGGTATGTATGCACATGTTCAATCTCCTTGCCCATTTCCCAGCCTTTAACTCGTCAAACCAGCCCTCAAAATCCGTTTCTATAACCCTTGGTTCTTTATCGGGCCGGTCTTGATGTGCACCGCGGCCGCTCTGTACACCCAGTTCACCGTCTCCAATACCCCGTCGAGCCAATGGATCGGATACCAGGTGATTCAGGGCCTGGGTGTCGGCTTCTCCATGCAGATGCCGTCCCTGATGGTCCAGTTGGCGCTGAAGGACCGTGCCGATCTCTTGCCCATCGGCGTCTCGCTCAACATCTTTGCGCAGTTTCTCGGGGCCACCGTCGCGCAGGTCATTGCCGGTGCCATTTTCCACGCCCGTTTGGAGAGCCAGCTCGCCTCGCGAGCTGGGCTGAGTCGTGGCCAGATAGAGCTGCTTTACCGGAGCGGTATCGCAAATGTGCGATCCATTGTGGACCAAAACTTCCCCTCGCTGTTCGATCCCATCATGGAGTCGTACAACTCCGCGATCGCTCAGACGCATGTGAGTCACCTGTGTCTCCGTGACCCCATTACGCGTTCCCGTGTTCGCTGACATGCCGCTGGAAAGTTCGTCGCTGTTGCTTCAGCCGGCGTGGCTTTTTTCCTGGCCTTCGGGATCGAGTGGATCAGAATAGAGGGATCGGCTATCAAGCTGGGCAACCAGGACACTCCGGAAGCGGCAAACCCGAGAAGCGAAGAGAAGACTTCAGGGGCAACGGGGCCTTGAAGCCTGGTTCTCAGTCTCCGGGTCTCTCTGTAACGGAACCATCTTTTCAGGGGAATCGAGGCTTGCCCCTATATCCAGCTTACAGCACAGTTGCCGGTTGGTGCAGTTCATCAATAGTTATTTGTCGATGCTGTGTAGATAAAAGAAGCTGACGGGGGGTTCGTAATGATCCTTAGTACAAACACGCGATACCCTTACAATAGATAAGCATGGAGGAGGAGAAGTGATGGGGGGTTAGACTATGCGGGAGTGGAACTTATCAGGATAATGTAGCTCATAATACCACATCCCCTCTCTTAACCTAAGAACAATATTATGAATCGGGACAAAGTGTAGATTTTCTTTTCCTTAGAATAAATGTCTAGTTTGGGAAGAAATGAATCATTCAACTCCATATGAAGTGAACAACCTGATAACTTCGGCCTTGAAGTTGGCTGGTTGATATTGAAGCGATTGCTTACAGAGTTGACGGGCCGTCTGATGAGGCCAGTTGGTTTGGCTGCTCTAACCGCTGCGCTGGTCCTCGACCATTTTCTGTAAATTTGCCAGACCGAACATTTCCCAGGTTCGCCAGTCGATGAACCATTCGCCAAACAGTCTCAGCGCCCACCGCACCTTTCTCGACATGCCGCCGCACCACAGCCAGTCCGGCCGTCCGAGGAAACCGCCCTCGGGCCTCAGAGCGTTGCTGGTCAGCTCCTCGGCGAACCGGCCCGTGTCCGTCGCCCCCTCCTCCTGGCTGAGGTATACGTATCGCGTGTACAGGTGGCCCATCTTCTCGTAGAGCGAGCCGGGCGCGAGGCTGGGCTGCGGCTTCTCGGCGATCTTGGACTTGACGGTGCCCGCCATGGCAACCATGACGCTGACCCCGAAGGGCCGCAGCTCCTGTCGGAGTGTGCGGCTGTAACTCACGATGGCGCCCTTGCTGGCACAGTAGGCTGACGCGAACATGTACGGCGTCACGGCTGCGCAGGAGGAGATGTTGACGACCAGGCCCCGGGCCGCGATCAGGTGGTCCGAGAAAGCCTTGACCATGGCCATGACCCCGAATACATTTGTCTCGAAGGTGGTGCGGACGTCTGCCATGGACAGATCAGTAGCAGGACTGATGTGGATCCGTCCGCTATGCGGGCATGCGTCAGTACAGGGATCGGATTAACACAAAGTCGAGGGTACCGTGGATGTATACTCACGCGTTGTTGACCAGAATATCCAACCTCCCTCCTGTCATGTCTTGAACCTGCTCGTGACAGGCAGCTATACTCTCCTCGCTCGTCACGTCCAAACGTAGCGCGTCAAAGCCCTCAGCAACCAGTTCGGCAACTACCTGTTCTCTTCGAGCCGTCGCTATGACACGGAGTCCTGGTGGACGTCAACGGCTCTTCAGCTACAGACAACCTCGTTCTTCTGAGATGGTACCTTGTTTCCGGAAACTATGACACAGTGCGTGGCCGATACCACCCGGTGAACAGCTAGTTCTCGCGTCAGTTGAACCGTGAGGGTTACCGTAGCCGGGTTCGTCTTCTCTCTTTACCCTGTCACGAGGACTGTCTTCTGGCGAGGGCGTAGACTCATTTCCTCGCCTTCACGTTGTGATCATGTGCAAAAGACGAGCGAAGGACCCAAAAAGTTTCGACCTTTGCCAAGATACGATTCAGCCACGGAGAGATGCTGTCTTCAGGATTCTGCGTGCTGATGATGTGTGCTTCTCCAAAGCGACTTTTGGTCAATTCAATTTCGCACTCATCACTGGTTGATTAATCTATAGCTATGACATATTCTGAACAAGCGGTCACACTTTCCTCATACCCGTCGGCATTTCGATGCTAAACCTCGGATAGGAGACTATACGGAACGCCAGAGTCGGCGAATTTATCATTGGCAGAACGATGACAGGGATGTGGCAAATCGCCGGACCGGCGTTGATGAGAATTTGTCAGAATCGCGCTTTAGAAGACCGCGTTTATCGCGACGAGGAAGGGATACAGGCGCGCTAGGGCCCCAGCTGTACGGTGACGATCCTTGGAAACCTGGCAAAACAGTCAACTGGAATGATGGCGAGGCTGTGGCTGGCAATGGAAGTCGGGCCGTGGAGTGAGATCATCAAAGCACACATCTGACCTGCCCTTGGGTCTTATCCGAGGGGCTGGCAGGCAACCTCATCGGTTCTCACCAATGTGCAAAGGAAGGATTGGTCGATAGATTGACCAATATGGTGGGCACGGGATCTGTCGAGCCATCCATTAAGCCGGAAGAAGTATGTAAGCAGACCCTCGACCAACGAGATGGCTTTGATGAAGAAGTCGGCCAAGGCTGACCCGGTGGTTTATCTGGCTCCCTCCAGGCTCGTTGCCTACCCTGCGCAAGGGAACATGGAAATCCCGCAAAGCAAGGACAGGTTGAAGCCAAGCAAACAAGATGTACGTTTATGGACCGCAACAAATGACAGCACGCCGCCCACCCCCCCTCGGAACGGAAGCAAAGTCCTACCAGGTGTTCGCCGCATGTGCTACGCAATGAATCTGGACCCAAGGAACTCTTCGACAAATGTGGGTGTTTGATAAATTCACGACTGGCCGCCGCCTCGCATCACCGCGGAGCATGGGGATGTTCTACCCTGGCATGCCGGTGTGGTTGCCATGTGTGCGTGTAGGAACCGCAGAGAACGAGTGAAGAGTCTGGGGGTATTGCGCCAGTCACCTGCCAGTTCATCCAGTCAGTCAGTCAGCGAAGCCAAGCCCTCCACGAGCTGGGGAAACGTAACCCAACGAGCGAAAAGGGCCAAAAGCCCGAGGCGGGCAAGAAAAAGAGCTTGGATGGGGCGAGAAACAACGAAAATAAGAAAGCGGACCGGTGCCGGACCCCGGTCCGGCCATCAAGGTGCTCCACGCCGTGTCGAGCGGAGGCCGAGGACCCGGATGGCTTGCCGGCTGAGCCCCCCCCCTCCCCCCCCCAGCTTCCAACCTACAGCAAAAAGCCCTCCTCCCCCAGCCTCACCAAGCCCGCGAGCCAGCAAGCGTTAGCATCTCTTGGCCGTGGGGTCCTGTCTCTGCGACTGAGCCTCGCCATTCGCTGGGTACGTCGAATTTGCCCACGGTCTCGGCGGACTCAAAGGTGATCGCGAGCTTGGCTGAGCTGCCTGTGCCTTGGCATCACCAGACTAATTCCTTCTCGCAGAATCAAGAGTGTTCTAAGAAGGCAATCGTGACCGACACGGCGGAATCCACTGGGGGGGGGACATCGGGGCCTTGGTTCTTTTCCCCTCGTCAAAGAAGCTTGCTTGAAATGCCCATACGAAGAGGGGGGACTCAGAGGGATGAAGGCTGTACCCGACTGGGAGAAGCAGCCGAGACTGTTTGCTGGCTGGCCGGCCGACAAGCGCAGAAGTAAGAGGTAAATTCAGCCAGCCGCGGCAGCACTGGGTTCCGGGGGGGTGGGAAAGAATTCACCTGTCCACGGGCATGACGATCGAAGAACAGAACCCACACAGACACTCTGCAGGGCATGTCTGGCAAAGTCTTGGCTCCGATAGCTCGACGAGCCTGCGGGGGAGCTGTCATCTGGGAGCCCGAGGAGATGGGACCTAGAGGAGAGGGCGAGCGAAGATTGTGATCCTATGCGGCATCTCGCAGCTATAAAAGACCGCTGCTTGTCCTCGCATCAGTGATCGATTCTCAAGCTGAAGCTCAAGTCCTCGGTTTCCTCCAGCTCAAGCACAGCCCGTCCCGCAGCAGCAGCAGCTCCTCTCATCTTCAGGCTTCACTCAGAATTTCCTCACCCTCTCAACACCTCAAGGTCAAGATGATGTACGCCGTCGCCACCGCGGCTCTGCTGCTCTCCGCCCTCGCCCACGCCACCCCTCTCGCCCGTCGTCAGCAGGGCCCCGAGGCCGTCCCCGCGTCCGTGCCCTTCGCGGCGGCCACCGCCCCGACGTCTCGGGCGCCGTACGACTGGTCCGCGGGCTGGCAAAGGACCTTCCCCATCCACCAGTCGTGCAACTCGACCCTCCGCGCCCAGCTCGGGGCCGCCCTCGCCGAGACCCAGCAGCTCGCGGCCCACGCGCGCGACCACATCCTCCGCTTCGGCGGCTCGTCCGAGCACGTCCGCAGGTACTTTGGCGACGCGCCCGCCGCCACCCCGGCTGGGTGGTACGACCGCGTCGTCAACGCCGACAAGACCGGCACGACCTTCCGCTGCGACGACCCGGACCGCAACTGCGCCACCCAGGACGGCTGGGCCGGCCACTGGCGCGGCGCCAACGCCACCGGCGAGACCGTCATCTGCCCGCTGTCCTTCGCGGTCCGCCGCCCCCTCTCCTCCGTCTGCGGCCTCGGCTACACCGTCGCCGGCTCCGCGCTCAACACCTTCTGGGCCACCGACCTCCTCCACCGCGCCCTCCACGTGCCCCTCGTCACCGGGGGCGCCGTCGCGCACCACGCCGAGGACTACGCCGGGGCCCTCGCCCTCGCCAGGGACAACGCCACCTACGCCGTCGTCGACAGCGACACCCTCCAGTACTTCGCCATCGACGTCTGGGCCTACGACGTCGCCGCCCCCGGCGTCGGCTGCACCGGCGAGCTCGACGGGGAGAAGAGTCCCGCACCCACGACCGCCGCCGCCGGTTCCGCCGCCACCACTCCCGCCGCAACCTCCAGCGCGCCGCAGGAGTGCCACACCCACGCCGACGGTGCCCTGCACTGCGTCTAAGTGGCGTCGCTTGCTCTCTTTTACCTTCTTCTCTGTTCTTCGACTCCACGGATAACATGAACCCGGAAAGATGAGAAGCAAAAGAAAAGAGAAAAAATGAAAGTCAGGGTGTGGAGTGAGGAAGTGATGAGAAACCTGCAACATCTTGTTATGCATGTCAGGACGATACCACTGGATTCAATGACGAGATCAATGACGAAACATTCCAAACGGCTTTCTCTTTTCACGAAGGGCCCCTTTAATGTACATAGTTGGAACGAACACCCTCATTCTTTGGAATTTGAATATAATGATAATGCCATTGCCTGTCCGAACAATACGCCGCTTCATATTCTCCCATCTTCCTGTCTTAGAGTATTCTAGGAAGCATACTCTGGAATCTCTTGGGGTCCCTTGCTTTGTCTATTCCCCCCCCTCTGCTGGCCTGATTGACTCGTCGTCCAACAGTCGGCTAGCCAAACTCCTTCTCCTACCCCGGAAGCGCCCGTAGACTGACTGATGCGTCTGTTATTGTATCATGATCATTAAACCAATCACTAGAAACCCTAAAATGAAGCTCCCCAACGGCAATACGCTATGCAAATATTTACTCCACAATCAAAC
The DNA here is from genome assembly GCA_030867305.1 of Colletotrichum zoysiae. Lineage (NCBI taxonomy): Eukaryota > Fungi > Ascomycota > Sordariomycetes > Glomerellales > Glomerellaceae > Colletotrichum > Colletotrichum zoysiae. Next base: position 47,337 of record MU842963.1, on the reverse strand, counting down.
CCTCCAAAACATTCATAGCTTTGCTCCCCTCGCTCTCAAACTTGCTGACCATTGCCTCGCACTCCTGGCGCAATTTCGCCTCTGCCTGGTCCGCATTGTAATGGATCCACTCCTCAACCGTCATGCGCTTCTCGGGGCTCGTCAGCTCAGAGCCCTTGTGCAGTAGCCTGTCGACAGGGTTCCTCTTGTCGGACTTTTCAGGAGATCCGAAAATGAGGTCAATGTCGACCGGGCTCCAGGGCGTTGCGCTCTGGAGGCTGGCCAGAGCCTTTCGTTTACACGGGGAGCTTGGCCGCGCCGGAGTGGATGAAACGGGTGCGTGTGTTACGCGTTTCTGTGAAGTAGATGACGGCCTCGACGAAGGAGGCTGGTTCTCGGCATCCGACGATTGAGGAGAAGGCGAAGGTGAAACCGCCGCTTGCCGAGCAGACTGGGCAGGCGAAATGCGAGGTGTCCCTTGCTGGTGCTGAAGACTTTGTCGAGCCGAAGAGGCGATCACGGGTGACGAAGGAGGCGCCGGTGAGCTCTCCTTTGGGGCGCTTCTTGGCGTGGGCTCTGGCTCGGGTTCGGATTCGACCTCTTGCTCCACTTCCGGTTCCCGCTCTTCTTCTACTTCTTCTCCAGCCTCCTCAGGTTCATCACCCAGTTCGTCTCGCTGGTCCGCAGGTGCCGGCGTTTGCCTAGCAGAAGCAGACGACTGACGCACCGAGGTTTCTGCAGACTCTGTCTCAGCCTCAGCTTTCGGTTCAGCTTGAATCTCAACCTCGGGTTCAACAACCTCAGCCTCTTCGGCCTTGCTAGCGTCTTCCAAAGAGGCACGCGAGGCGAGAGATGCCTTCGAGGGGCGGCCGCGCTTCTTGCCTGTGCTCGTACGGGCAGGCTTTGTGATAACGGTGGCAGTGCTGAGCTCGTCTTCCTCCATGGCATCAGCCTCCTCCGTTTGGGCCGGCTGGGCGGGCAGTTCAGGCTCATCCTCTTCCACGGGGGGCTTCACAGCCTTGGCTTTCTGCGCCTTGGTCTGTTTGGACACCTTGCGGGTTCCTGCGGCCTTGCGTCCCTTTTTTGGCACTTCGACCACCTCAGGCTCGTCAATCGTCATCTCGGCCTCAAGCTGCTTCATTTCTTCGTCAACATCGTCCTCATTCGCGACGTATGGCTCGGTATCGAACATTTCTCGGGTTTCCGAGGGCTCAGGGCTGGCGGCAGTGCCGTTGCTAGCGCGGCTTTTCTTTGTCTTTAACTTTTGTGCGGGTACCTTGTTCCGTTCGGAGTCGGAGTCTTGCATGATGTCCTCGTCGTCGGTCAACGGACGTTCGAGATCGGCTTCTAGCTGCCGGGTGATCTCGTCATCGTCTTCAGGGAAAGCGCCCGGAGCGGCTCGCGAAGACGCGACCGAGGCCGTTGATCTCTGTGACGTCCCTGAGGCTTTACGCAGTCCCTTGGTTCCGGAAGCGTTGGCAGTTTTCCGGCCTTTGGGCGCCTTCGCCGGCTGTGGTGCATCCGCAATGCTAATATCCTGTTGTGATTGTTCGACCATTGAGCTGTCAGCAGTTGTTTTGCCACGGCCGCGGGCCGTGCGTTTCTTTGGTGCGGGCGCCGCAGAGACGTTGAGTGCAGATTCGTCCACTTCGTCGCTCATTCGCTTGCGTCCTCGTGCCGGCTTAGGTGGAGGGGGCGCCTCCTCTTGCGGCATCGCTTCGTCTTCAACCACTTCGACAGGCTCATCCTTCTTGGCCTTGGTCTTTCGGCCTTTGCTCGCCGTCGAGGCCTTCTTGGCGCGAGCGCCCTTCTTGCCGCCCATGGTTGACGTTGTCAGAACGCTGTCGTCGTATTCGGCGGGCACGTCAGTCATCGACGTGATGTCAGAAGCTGCTGTCGCTACGGACTGCACAGAGAGCCTCGATGTTGCTGTCTTGGAGCCTCTAGCTCCCTTGCCCTTGGGCTTCCTTGTGGCGGCGTATTGGTCCACGAGGGCGAAGTAGGGACAGGAGGGTGATCGGCTGAAGTGCTCATCCCTTTTACGGGTTAGTAATGTTTACCGAGACGGAGGCTGCTTGGGTACGTACATTGGCTTGTCGTTTTGTTCCCAACCGTCCAAGGCAAGCTCGCAGTAGGTGCACGTCGCCATGTCGTTGTATTCAATGGAAGGGGTGTACTTCCAGCCTGCCTCGGCGAGCTAAAGACGAGTCAGCAGAGGAAGGCAGGGTCGCGATGGAGCGACTGACCTGCTTGATCTTGTTTTTCCAGCCTCTCTTTCCCTCATGGGGCCACCGTCCGTCAAAGGTCGCCTTCCTGGCCTCAATCATCCGAGCGCTGGCCGGGTCCTCGGTCGCGAGGTCGTTGATGTTGGCGGCGATGCCTGCAACAATGGCCCAGCCGCAATCAGGAGAGTGCTTAAGGTGCTCCTCAAGGGGATTATCGCCTTCTTCCCAGCCATCGAGAGACTTGTTGCAAAGGAAGCATGCGACGTTGTCGGGATTGTCGGGAAACGGTCGCCAAACGAAGCCTGCCTTCGCGAGCTGGGACGAGGGTCAGTACACGGGTGCTCCTTAATCTGACGCTCTGGCTCCAAGACGCACTTCTTCCGGCAACAGGTATTTCATGTGAGGCCAAGTCAGGTTCTTGCCACCCTTGGTAGCGCCAGACTGGCGGCGCTTCGGAGCAGGATAGACCTGGTGGAAAGAGCCGAGGCGGCCCTCGTAGGTGAAGTATTCGTTGGGGACCAAGCCCTCAAAGGCCATGATATCGGTCATGATGGGCTGTTCCGTCGTTACAACAGCTAAAAATCTCGAGCTTCGGTCGGAGTGAAGCTGGTCGCGATCGGGAGCGCGAAACAGGGGCGCAAACGGATGTGCACAGGACGAACGCGTCGATCGCAGGGAGCAGATATTAGTCGCAAGTAAGATGCATCGGATCGTAAAAGCTCGGGAAAGGGTCGCGTCGGTTCGACGAAAGGGCTAGAGATGTGTGAAGATATTGTCCAGAGGGAAGAATAGAATTGACTAATGGTCGGACGCGGGAATGTTACCGCAAGTCGGGGTCGATAAAGGCGAGGGCGAATGTGTGGTTGACAGAGCGCCAACGGCATTGGCCATCCCCATCGCGTTTGTTTACATTCAAACTTCTTGTTACCGTTGCTAGCTGGTGGGTCCAGCGGGGTGTGGCTGACGCAGCCTCGGGTCTCACAACGTGTGGCTGAGCTCGATGAGAGCACGTGCTTATGTAACACGGATTTTCGGCTACCGGATCCGGGAATTCCTTGGGTTGCAAACAAACGCACTAGGACTACATAGCGTCAATATGGATCTCAAAACAGTCGGCACGCAATTTTCATATTAGGGTAATCTACGATGCCATGCGTCTATTTTATTGAAGACGTTCCTGGATTCAAGGGAAATTAATCTGTGTTCAACTAGCTGCCGCCTCCAAATTCCAATCTTTCCTCTTACCCTTTGTCAACGTATCGCCGTCTTAGCACAGCAAAACCACACTCTCAAATGGTCCAAGCTAAAGCCTACGAAAGAATCATAAAATCTATCACACAGAGTTAGTTATTGTAAAGTTAAGCGTTTTTGTTAGGCTTATAGGTTAGATTAGTGGTAGCATTGAGAATAGGATTAAGTATAGGATGGAGGATAGGATGGAGGATAGGATGGATAGGATGGAGGATAGGATGGAGGTCAAAACTTTTCAATGTGCGGGGATCGATGTGCCTCTGAATTGTGACGTGCTATACCTACCCTTCCTCGCTCAAGCTTTTCCTCCGTCCCTAATTTCTACCCAGAAGTCTTGAGGTATTTCGAGTAACAAGTCGGCAGCAAAGCCAGGCACGCTTCTGAGTAGAGGAGCGATCCCACCACCGCCCTCCTCTCTCATCATCCACTCCAAATCAGTTATAAAGAACTTGATGAGTAGATCCCGCAAAGGGTCGTTGTCGTTTGTCTTATCGTACGCAACGCGAGTGATTTGGAAAACGGCTGCGGCCACCTCACTGGTGCTAGGGGCATGCAACAAGCTCAGACGAATTCTTAAAAGACAGAGATTCCCGAGCTCGATGATGTGAAACTTGCTCGCAACGATGTACAACCTGGCGTGCGTCATAAAGACCTTTTCGTAACCGGTGCGATGCTGCTGCTGAATGTCCTTCAGCCATGCCTCAGGCGCACCATTTGGCTCGTTCACCGCGGTCCGGAAAGTCGCGGTATTGGGAGAGAAGTTTTTCTGGCAGTACTCATACTGAGCGCTTGATTTCTGTCGGCTGTTTTTCTCCTTGGAGACCTGCAGCATCCACCTGTGTAGAGAGCTTGGCTCCTGCGTCTCGTCCGTAGTTTTCTTCCGTCGTATGTTGACTCCATGGGATCGAAGGTATAGAGAGAGTGCTCCATCAGTCGAATTGCTGTCACTTTCAGTCGAATCGCTGTCACTTTCGCTGAATTGACTTGTGTCTTCTTGGTTTTGACCCGATTTGGAGAGTCGGGGAATACTGTAGTCCCCGGAGTATGCGAACTCCATCAAGTTGATAAATGTAGATGACTCGATGTCTTCCCAAACCACGACCTCTTCCATTTCGCCGAGATGGCCTTGGCCAATAATGGACTGGAGTGATGTGGATAGGGCTGTGAGAGCGGACGAATGAGCGGTATACTTTTCTTTCTCTTGACGATGATGAAATTGACCGGTCTCGACTTGAGAATGCTTGGCTATATTAGCAAATGCTATACTCTAAGGTTGGTTTTCGAATAACTGGGCTTACCTCTCCAGCTTTTTGTTGCGTCTGCGAGACATCGCAACAGTTGACGAAAGGGATCGAAACGGAAATTTTGCAGGTGCAAGGGGTCCAAGGTAGGAAAGGAGGAGTTCAGAACAGGAAAGAAAGCATCGCGGGGTTTTTTTTTTTTTTTTTTTTTTTGGGTAGTTCGGACCGAGTAGACAACGACCTAGGTCGAAAGGAAGCCTAAGATGTTAAGGGCTTGACTTTGAAATTCGGATCGTTGCTCTTTGTCCTGCTTCCCCTAGCCAGGGTGAGGTATGAGAGAAGTCTCACACATGCTTCACCTTATAGAAAGCAGTCCAACTTCAGCGGGACCCTACAAAGAATGAATATTCAAAAACCAGCAACATAATTGGTTGTATGTGTCATTTAGATTGAATTTGAGGCTAAAAAATGTCTGGGTACTCTATTTCAAGACAAGGCAGAGCTGCGACACCATCAGGCTTTGATCAAACAAAGTGTCTGCGCAAACATTTCAGCCCATAACAGACTAATGCCATTGAGATCGTCTTGACGTCCATGGAAGATTCCATCGCGGAACTTCCGTTTTTCACAAAGCCACAATACCTAGATACATAAGAATCAAATCCGTAAAGCCCATTGCTCTACGAGGCCAATGTTGAATTACAAACAAATTCGGCCACTCCCCTACTAGCAATATTAGTAGTTTAACCACTTGAATGACTCTATTATTTTCTATGTCGACTCGCCTTGGGCACCGCCAGTTTCTCGGTCAAGCGATTGGGCCAAGACCATCTCGTAATACTGTCCCTTTCGTTGGATAAGCTCCTCGTGAGTTCCCTCCTCCGCCACCCGTCCCTCGTGGAGGACGAATATGCGGTCACATCGCCGGATAGTCGATAAGCGATGAGCAACAGAAATAGTTGTACGGCCCGGCTTCTCTCGCGCAGCAGCCTCGATGGCAGCTTGGACGAGCGCCTCGTTGGCAGTATCGAACGCGCTGGTGGCCTCGTCAAAGAGCAAGAGATCCGGCTCACGGATCAGCGCCCTCGCGATCGCAAGCCGCTGTCGTTGACCTCCGCTAAGTGCTACGCCTCTGTTGCCGACATCGGTGGCGTAACCCTCGGGCAGGCTGCTGACGAAGTCGTGCACGTTGGCCGAGCGACAAGCCCGCTCAACCCGTTCGATGGCATCAGGGGCCGATGCCTCGTCATCCGGGAGGCCGATGAGGACGTTGTCGACGATGCTGCCCTGGAAAAGCATTGTCTCCTGCGAAACGAGGCCGACGCGGGAGCGGTGATGATGAACGTCTAGTTCTCGTAGCTGTGTCCCCTCTACCAGGAGTTGTCCGGAAGTGATATCATAGAAGCGCTCCAGAAGGCCAATTATGGTGCTCTTGCCACAACCAGAGGCGCCGACGATGCCGACGGACTGACCCTTAACAACCTTGAGGCTGAGATTATTCAACGCCGGGTGATCGGGTCGATTCGGATAAGCGAACGTCACGTTGCGAAACTCAACAGCGACAGAACTTTCGTTACTAGGAGGAAGCCCCTTGATACCAATGGATGTGTTGATAGGAGGTTCCGATGCGCGCAAGTCAAGGATATGGTTGGCTGCCGAGTGTGCTTTGGCAACATCTGTTACGATGTGTGGTCAGCGTTTTCTCTCCCTCTGACCGGACGATATGGGGTTGTGAGCTCACTTGAGGAAAATCCAAACAGAACACCACCAGAGTTGGATCCCATCAGCACAGCCATGAAGACGATGAAGAATGTCCGCATGTCGTACAGGCCCTCAGACAACAGCTTTCCACCATACCAGAAGGCCAGCGCCGTCACGGCTAGACTGACACTCTCGGCAAAGGCGTGAACAATCATCGTGATCATCTTGTTCCGCATCTCTCGTCTGGAGCACTCAGTGAGGCGCTCCCGAAAGCCGTCTAGTATCTTCTCCTCCAACGTCAAGCTGGAAACGGTACGTATGGCACCGACCGCCTCGGAAGCAAAGCGAGCGCATTCAAGGTACATCTGACTCAGACGATCCTCGTTGGCCATCTCGAGACGCAGGCGGTAGTAGCCCGCGCCGAAAAGGGCGGGCATGCCTCCAGCAATGACAACCAAGCCCAGCTTCCATCCCGTCGCAACCGCCAGCACGAAGCAAGAGACGATGTCGACAAGAATCACAACGATTAAAGCGAGGTTTGTCGACAGGAGATTCTGGAGCCTCTGAGGATGCATCGACAAACGGCTCGTCATCTCGGCCGCGCCGTGGCCCCTGGTATCGAAGAAAGCGACGTCCTGACCCAGCATTGCCTCGAAGTACTCACGGCGGTAGAAGCGCGCGGCATGGCAGGCGGCCACAGTCCAGAAGAAGCCGACCCCTAGATAACACACGAAGACGCCGAGACTGAAGACAAAGTACATGAGCGCCCAGAAGTTGCCGCGCTCGACGAGATGGTCGCCGCGGGGAAGCTGTAAGGTCGGTATGCTCGAGCCGAAGAGGACGGCTTGAGCTGGAAAGAGGCCGCCCCCTGCGGCCGAGGACATGAGGCCAAAGAGAAATATCGGCCAGATGTGGCGCTGCTCTTTGAATATAATACCAAGGCATTGCATCAACGAAAGCCTGCGCGAGATGTCCTTATCTTCATCATAGTCCTCGTCTTCGCCCCTGGTGCCAATCTTTTGAGTGTGATCGACGTCTTGGGGGGTTTGCAAGGCTGGAGATATGGACGAGATGGAATCCCTTGCTATGGAAACGTCTGAACCATCATCTCCACTCGAGCATGCGTACTTTCTGTCTGTAGCGACGCTGAGGGGTGTTCCGGAAGTATTGCCTGTGTACAGGGTCTGGGCACCGACAAGATCGCTGTAGGCGCCTCCGAGCTCGAGCAGTTGCTGGTGCGATCCCTGTTCGATGACCTCGCCTCGGCCGAGGACCACAATCTTGTCTGCCTTTTGGACGGTCGACAGCTTGTGAGCAATCATGATGGTGGTCCGCGACTTTGAGACGTTGTCGAGGGAAGCCTGCACCTTGCTCTCTGCTGCAGGGTCCAGGGCCGAGGTGGCTTCGTCCAGCAGAAGAATCCGCGGGTTGGAGACGACGCTCCGAGCAATTGCAATGCGCTGCTTCTGGCCGCCGCTCAGAAGAGCACCGCGGTCTCCAACCTTGGTGTCATACTTGAGCGGCAGCTCCTGGATAAAGTCGTCTGCGAAGGCCTGTACGCAGGCTTGCCGTACCAGCTCCCTCTTTTCAGAATCTGGTAGGTCGTTCATGCGAGTTCCATAGAGCCCGTGTACGACATTGTTGTAAACGGTGTCACTGAACAGCACCGGCTCCTGCTGGACGAGCCCGATCTGACCGCGCAGCCACCGAACGTCGAGGCCATCAACAGCGTGACCGCCCACGTGGATGGAACCGCTTGTTGGCTGGAACCAGCGCTCTATCAGTCCTACGATGGTGCTTTTGCCAGATCCAGAGGCGCCGACCAATGCCGTAACCTTTCCCGCTTCGAATCCGAGGCTGACGTTGCTCAAAACAGCCACCGACGGCCGCGATGGGTAAGCAAAGCTGACGTTATGCAACTCGACCGAGCCATCGAGCTCAGGCGGGCGGTCGCCCGTGTCGGCCAAGGAATCGATCTCGGATATCCTGTCAATCATCCCAAACATGCTCTGGGCCGCCGCCGACGCCTTGGCGAAGTCGCCGAAGCCAGGGGCCACGTTGGACGCGGCGCTGGTGCCGAGAAGCACGGCGAGGAGAACCGAGATGACTTGGCCGCCGCCCGCGATCTCGCCGTCGTTGAGGAGCTTGACGCCGTAGAACCAGGCAAGCGCGTAGGCGCAGTAGATTGTGAAAAACTCGACGCTCCACTGGACGCCAATGACCGGCCCCTTGCGGAAACCGAGCTTCTGTGCCGCGGCCAGTGAATCGTCGTATTTACGGCTCAGTCTACCGCCAGCACCAAACGCTGTTACAACACGAATGGTGCCCAGCGCCTCTTCTACGAGGCCCCCGGCCCGGTTGTAGATCCTGAGGATTTCGGCCTCTATTTTTGCATCTAAACACGAGTTTTGTTAGCTTGCATCTGTCATCACTTCACAGTCTGCGGCGGCACTGTGAATATGAATCTCATACCGAGTCCGAACGTGATTCTGAAGCCCGTGAATAGTACAGGGAGTGTTGTGGCCGTGACGAGGGTGAGCTTCCACTGCTGCATAAAAGCAACCACAAATGCAGCAACAAACATTGAGATGTTCTGGATCAGGGAGCCCACCTTCTCGGTGCTGCCATTCTCTACCATGTCGGCACTAGTGGAGATGGTAGACGAGACGGTACCGGGTGCGCAGCCATCGAGGAATGAGACGTCTTGCCGTATCATGGACCGGATGAAGTCGATCCGGAACGCCTTGGTCACACGAATGCCGACAAGGCCGAAGCATGTCGAATGGATGTATACCAGAAAGAAGCGGCCGATGAAGAGGTATAGAAGCCAAAGTGCGTTCTTCGACATGTTACGGTACAGCTCATCGCCCGAGATTTTACCAGTTTCGTAATCGTTGAACGAGTTCACAGAGGAACCGAACACAACGGTCATAATAGGTGGCAAGACTCCCGCGCTGACAGCTGTGAATAGGCCAACCAGACGGAGAGCATGGTCTGCTAGTGACGAGTAGGACCAGTGGACACGAAAAAAGTGATGGAGGGTGCCATGCTTCTTCGTCTTGCCGTCATCTATTTCGCCATCCTTGTTGTAAATGTTGGTTCGAACGGTCTCTGGCCTGCCACCACTGCTCGTATTCTCAAGAACACCGGCGTCTGCCTCTGTTGCCCCGCCAGTCGACGTCTGCTTTCTTGAAGAATCTGTCATTTCAGATACTTGCTCGCCTTGAAGAAACACGTGAGCAGGTTCGAATGACTCTGTCGAATTTTCGTAAACCCCCGTTTCACAAACAAGATCGTGTGCAAACCAGACGGAAAAGAGGCGCTTGGGCTGGATCCAAAGTCAAGGACCGACTAGAATGAGTTCGGGGAGAACAATGGAAAGAATCGATGCAAAGTGAGAGAATATAAAGAACAGCGGATCAACAAGAATCAAAGAAGGAAGATGAATGATGTTGGGGTCGTGTTGGTTGACAGATGCATGTCTGGTAGCGACTTACACGGCGCTATGCTGCGATAGTATCTGTTCCACATATTTCGCTTATACTAGTTAGAGATCCGGATGATTCATAATGACCATGCGGGTCAGGAAACTGCAAAGTGCCATGTCAATGGTTCGCGCAGTCGAATACAAGGGTATTGGATGATGCAAGTCTGCGGGTCCGTTGCAGCATGCATGTTCAACCGCTGATGAGCCTATGGGAAGTTAGGAATGGCTTACCTCCGTTGGCTAGATAAGCACCCTGTTAATAGCAGTTGGTGTCGAGCAAGGGCACAGGGGAGGATCCAAGCAGTAATCAATAGATTCAGATTGCAACCAGTCAACAGGCTGCCAATTCAGGTTCTTGCCCGGAGTATACACGGGTCAGTCGCTAACACAGTGTTTGTTCGCCGGAACCTAGGCTAAGTTAAGCCGGGCGATGGCACGGCGCGTGGGCGAGGCGGCCCGGGGTGAACGGACCGGAAGAGCATGGACAACCGGACAGCTCCGTGGCACTGACCGAGCTGGCCAAACCGTCTCAAAATCAGGTTCCAGGCATGTATGTACGTCCGGTCACAAACCAAATACACTGCTGTATGCATGGTGAGACTGAATTGAATTGGTATTCAATCAAGCTACGTTTGCTTATGCGCCTGTGAGGCAATTCTGGAATTGTTGAAAAGAGTACATGACCGAGACGACCATTGAATACCGCCGGTTCGTCTCCGAAATTCGTTAGTGCATCTCAAGACGAAATCTTTTGTTCTCCGCATATCTGGTCTTCTGCCCTGGGGGTTTTCAGGTCAACGAAAGGTTGCCACTGTGCGATTAGAACAGAAGACAACAAGGATATATTTGTGGTGTTTCTGCACATAACAGAACCGGCAGATCATATAAGCGCTATGGCAAACTGTCCTCCGTGGTTGGGAGGTCCAGAGCCATCAATTAATGTCGGGTTGTACGCAGAACCTTGCATTTTCTTATCCGTAATGTTACACCCATTGGCAACCTGATATATGCCCAGGCTGTTAAAGACACATCTGATACCGTTGGCCGACTTAATGCATCGGTGTCGCTCAACCATAGCCCAAGCCCCTAATATATAGGGGAATGGGGTAGGGGTACCGGATCAGTGGGCCGGGAGGCCGGGATGTTTTCTTTCTACTTTAGATAATCTAGGTAGCTCCGATCGGGACAGGTATAAGAGAGATACCAAGCCCAGATCGAGAAAAGACACACACGATTCTACACACTTCAGAACCCCTACTTTTACATCTTTCGATCGGGGAATCTGGAGCCTTTCTCCTTGTGTCTAGAGTCGATCGTGATGACTCAAAAATACGGGAGCTTTTACTCACTCGATCGAAAGAAATAGATGCTTCGATCGACTAACCATTGGTTTAGTCAATGAAGCAGTTGTTCTCTTCCGATCGAGTGAGGGGGTTGGCTGTATATGTTGTACACCGCACCGCTAGGGTCCCCATCATACCCTACGCCGCTTCAATATTACAGAGCATACCTCTAAACACGGCTCTCCCCGATCTTGGCCCGGATCACTGTGCTCAAGTCGCCGACGGGGATATCTAGCGGGAAGTCTAAAGACTCCATGAGAATGGCGAAGATCAACCACCACCCAGCCATACAAGTCGCGAACGCACAGCCGCCGGCGGCCTGCCCAGACGACTAGTTAGTTCCAAGTCCGGCGCTCAAAGACCGTCCCCATCTCAAGCCGAACCACCAGGAGGAGGACAGACTCACCTTGAGTAGCTTGGCGGCGTATGCCGCGTTTCCGGTATAGTCGATGGCCAGGAGCCAGTAGGCGGCCGTGATGAGGCAGAAGGTGACGACGAGCGTCAGGAAGATGACGAAGAAGACGACGTTGGTGCGCAGCGAGCAGACGAGGAAGACGACGCAGACCATGGCCATAGCGAGGGTGAAGAAGCCTGCGGGGTGGTCAGCTCCGTCTGATCATCCCTGACAGTATCGCCGTCTGCGCGAGACGGACGCGGGGGGGGGCGTCTGATGGCCAACATACCGAAACTGGCGTTGAAGTCCTGAGTCGTCACCCCCGCGGCCCCGGACGTCGCGCCATCGGGGGCGTAGGAGGCGACGGCGACGAAGGAGGGGTCGAGCGTCGCGCCAAAGGCGAACCAGAAGGCGGAGAAGGTGAGGAAGACGACGGAGGAAAAGTTGTTGCCGAGGACCCACTCGAGGAGGCCGCCGATGAGCATGAGGAGACCCCCGAGGAAGAAGTAGGAGCCACTGGACGCGGGAAGGGGTGCGGGGCCATCGTGAGCTTCGGCGTGTCCGGAAGATGTAGGGGGGGAAAGGTGATGAGGGCTGTGGACTTACACGCCGGACGCGCCGCTGCCGCCTACACCGCGCCAGCCCATGAGGTCGCAGGCCAGAGGCGTGAGCGAGAAGACGAAGCCGAAGAAGGCGCTTTTCCCGCGTCAGCCAACGATGTATGTGGTCAAGAGGCAAAAGAAAAGGGGAAGAAAAAAAAAGAAGAATAGGAGATCCCGGTTCGAGGCTCACATTGGCGTCGGGTTGCCGAAAGTCTTGATGAGATCCCCGTTGACCTTGTTCCGGGGAAAGAGACTCAACGTCCCAAGCAGCTCCGGAAATATGCTGACGGACCCGGCCGTCTCCATCTTCCCTATGGCGTCGTCGCGGCTCGCGTGCGGGGTGATGTCCTCCGTCCTGGGGCCCTTGTAGCCGTTGGGCACGGGGTGCGGCTGGTCGGACCGGCGCTCGGGGTGGCGGTGTTCTCTGTGGTACGAGAGGGAGCGCAGCTCCTCGACCTCATCCTTGCGGTCCATGGTCGACCTTCTGTGGTATCCTGGATATGTGCTGGTACTATCCTATGCAATATAGATGAGATGATGCAGGACGTGCAATGACGGCACAAAGGCTTTCCGGTGAAAAGAGGACAACAGCACCGGCTATGTAAGACGACGCGGGTTCGTGGCGTTGATATGGAAAACCACAGGGAGAATGCTGCGGCCCTGGCCGACCTGCAGGAAGCACCCATCGTGTCCAACCCATCCTCGGATGGACAGGATGGCAGGGTGAAAAAGTTTTTCTCGCTAGGTTGCGCCCACAAGTGACATGCGAAGGGGTGAGGATGCAGCTTGATACCTAATGATGATGATAGCGATAGAGGGCTGGCTCAAGACGCTGGCAGGCTAGTAGAAGTCGGAGGTGGCCAAGTAGGAGTTTCCTTGCAATTACAATTTATTTTGGCCTGTGCACATGGTAGTTCAAAGACACACCAGTACACGCAGGCGGGAAGACCGGAGTAAACGGCCTCATGCTCTTGACAAGGTCCCGCTGGGGAGCTGGTTCGAGCGGACGCATCCAGCATCCTTATCGTCGAGATGTCGAGCTCCTTGGGCCTTGGCCCACACGTGCCGACTTCAGTGGAGCAAGCGAAATGCAAGCTGCAGGGTTTGCCACGCTGCCGGGGCTACATCGATTATGGTTTTCTATCCATATGGAAATTAAACTTTGTTACTGTGTTGAGTATAGGGCATATCACTTATACTGTATTTTTCCGACTGTACGACGGACCTGGCGGACCGCAAGAGGGACCGACCCGTGGACGACCAGGAAAAAGTGTATTGGTTGAAGGGGGAGGCGGGCATGCATAACTGTCGTCAAAGAAACGGATGGAGGCGGGAGGACTGGCCGGGAGGGGGATGCTGTGTATTATAGCTGACGAATGTTGTCGAAGAGACGTCTCTGAGTAGGTAGGGAAGGGGTCCCTCTCCGTCAATCCAGGGGACCGCGTCTGCTGCAAGGAAGGGAGCTGCCATCTAATCATTTACCTATCCAAGCACGACCGCCGCAGGATACCACGAAGTATGCCCAGCCGAGCCGGTAGGAGGATTTCCTCCAGGTGGGGGTCTTACTCGGCGAATCTCGTCGTGTGGATATTAGAGTTTAATAGGGTCCTGCGTCGGCACTACGGCATGGTGCAACGGAGGTTTTTCTCTGGGGGGGAAAAAGGCTCACTCCATCGGCATTGCCGCTTGGGGACAAACGGAGCAGGACATTATGAGCTGGCTCGCCAGGATCGTCAAGAACAAGCTCGGATGGCTTTGTAATAGTATGGAGTTTGTCAGAGACGAGAACGAAGGGACGCTTTTCACGATGCCACATAGACTCGTGTTACGATGGAAGGCATATTACGCGGCACTCGTGTGCTCCTCGTGCGTGATGAGCCGGTCGTGAAGGGATGGATCGCTCGAGCCTCAATGGTCAGCCGGCAGGTTACATAGCTGCCACTCGGGCCCTATTAGACTTTCGCCCAGACTACGAAGTAGACATGGCCTTCTCGATTTGATAATAGCGCAAGATCCCGACATCGACCGACCGACCGGCGCAATCTAGCGAGACGACTCGAAGAGGGGGGGGGGGGTAACGGTGTGATGATTTGATCCGATGTGCTCGCCGAGCGAAACAAGCCCGAATCGGATGTATCTCGGTGCAGGGTCGTCAAGGCGGCATCTCCCACGACCGGAGCAACCGCGCAGACGGAAGCGAGGTCGAGACAGCGAGGGGTAAGTAAGGGCGGGTATGCTTAGCCTGCACGGGGGCGGGCGAGCGGTGACCTGGGCAGGAGGAAACTGATAGTCATTTATCTCGTAACGGCATGTCGAGCATCTCGGGCCTTGGTAGTCTATGGACAATTGGCCGAAGCCCGCTCGATATGACGGCCCTCACAAAAACTTGCAGCACGCACACACACACACACAAAACACACTCGCCACACACCGGGGATGGGAGGGGGGGAAGGAGAAGAAGAGAAAAGAAGAGAGAAGGAGCATCACAGCTTGCCGGCGGCCTTGAGGGCCCTGTCGCCGTCGACGAGGACGCACCAGCCCTCGCCGCCGCGGGTGCCGCCGCCGAAGCCGGCGACGACGGCCTCGAAGGCGCCGTCGGCGCGGGCGAAGGCGAGGACGTCGTCGTCAAAGGTGCCGGGCTGCAGCCAGACGGCGGGGACGCCGAGGGCCCTGGCCTCGCGCAGCACCTCGAGGGTGGCGCGCGGCGGCGTGATGACGGACACGGCCGTCTCCTTGGGGTTGGGGAGGGCGGAGAGGTTGGGGACGGCCGGGTGGTCCTTGCCGAGGGCGTTGACGGTGGCGGCGGTCGGGTTGACGGGGATGGCGGGGATGTCGCGGTCGAGGTACCAGGCGAAGACTGGGGGGGGGATTTCTGGGTTAGTCTTTTATGGGCGAGGGGAGGAGATGCGAATGAGTGAATAAATGGGCGAGTGAGCTCGAGGCGAATGAGAGTGAGAGTGAAGGCGTCGTCGGTGACTTCATGGGGGGCACGCACTCTTATGGCCGAACTTGGCCGGGTTGGAGCTAGCGCCCACGACGGCGAAGGACTTTGAGGAGAAGAAGACGCGGGCGGCGGCCTCGGTCGTCATGTCGGGCACTAGCGTCGGGGCGGGGCAAGGTTCTGAGGTGGTTTCTGGGTTTACGGGCACGGAAGAGTTTGAAGAGCGAGGGAGACGGAGATGAGTGTGGAGAGGGCGGCTCGGAGCATTCAAATGGGCTTCTTGAGGGAGGGGGGGAGTCAGCATCACTCAACGGCCGGGTCACGTCAGCCTCGGGGAAAGAGGGGAGAATACATATGGGGGCGGGCAGCTCCGAGCACGTCAGCCCATGCAATGCAATGCATGGCGGAGGAAACGGGCCGAGGTCCTCGGCGGAGGTTACGGACGGCGGCGGCCCAAGGCGCGGAGATAGTATCGGTCGCCGACAGGCGCGACATGGTGATTGGCGCTAAGAGCCGCGGCTATACTGCGAATGCCGTCCGACGTGTGTTCCTGGTTCTGGTTTATGGCTCTTGGTCCTGGTGCTGGTCCTGATATGGTGTTCCTCAACAGGCATTATGAGGTCTTTGGCTGGTTCACGGATGACGAGAGGGGGGCCTCGCCTCGCCTGGCCTGGTCTGGGGGTTTGGGTTGCCGCGATCCGAGAGATATGAATCGGGGCGATCGATCCGAGGGGCTGGGGATAAAACGACAGCAGCCGCCGCCTGTTTTCCTTGGGTATGCAAGGTGGGCGGCACACACATTACACATCATTGAGACATCATTGGCCGATTGCTAGGGACTTTACCGGCCTCGGCAGTCCGGTACCTCTTTTGTCACTGCAAAACATCGCAGCTTATCACGGTTACACGACGTCGAAACCATGTCCGTCTTTGCGTAAGTCTCACAATCATGACACTGTCACAGATACACACACAGACACACACGCGCACATGATGTTGTCATGTCACACGAACGCCGCAAGTCTCACGACATGACCAAGCTGACCCGCGCAACAAACAAAAAACAGGCGATCGACCTTCTCCGCGGCCGGGTACGCGGCCTTCCGCCCGTCCTACCCGGCGTCGCTCTTCAAAATGGTGCTGGCGTACCACAAGCCGTCGTCGGCCGACGGCACGGCGCTGGACCTGGGGTGCGGCCCGGGCGTCGTCGCGCGCGAGCTCGCGCCGCACTTTGGCCGCGTGCTCGGCGTCGACCCGAGCGCCGGCATGGTCAGGCAGGCGTCCGAGTCGACGCGGGACCCCAAGATCACGTTCCGGCAGGGCGGCGCCGAGGACCTGTCGTCGATCGCGGGCGACGCGACGGTCGACCTCGCGGTGGCGGGCCAGGCGGCGCACTGGTTCGACTACAGGCGGGCGTGGCCGGAGCTCGCGCGGGTGGTGCGGCGGGGCGGCACGCTGGCGTTCTGGGGGTACAAGGACAACATCCTGGTGGGGTTCCCGGCGGTGAACGAGATCCTCGAGCACTTCTGCTACGGCGAGGGGGAGGCGGCGCCGGGCAGCGGGTGGGAGACGATGGGGCGGTACTGGGAGAGGCCGGGGCGGCAGATACTGCGGGACAACCTGGAGGCGGTGGTGCCGCCCGAGTCGGACTGGACGGCGGTCAGGCGCATCGTGTACGACCCGGACCGGCGGACGGCGCAGGTCGGGACGGGGCGGGAGGCGGAGGCGGCGTGGCAGCGCAAGAGGCTCAAGCTGGGCGAGTTCGAGGGCTACGTGCGCACGTTTAGCGCGTACGTCGGGTGGAGGGACGCGCACCCGGAGGTCAAGAGCCGGGCGGAGGGCGGGGAGGGCGACCTGGCGGACCTGCTGTTTGACCGGCTCCTCGAGGCGGTGCCGGAGTGGAAGGCCAAGGGGGACAAGTGGCGGGAGGTCGAGGTCGAGGGGGTTTGGGGCACGGTGGTGATCCTGGCCAAGAGGAGGTGACGGATCGGTGTCGCGTATCGAGAGAGAGAGAGAGAGAGCGAGAGGAAGAGAAGACCGGTAGATGCGGCATGGAGGATGACTCGCAGTCGAGGTTTAGACCGGGATCACGAGAGAGAGTCGGGACGAACCGCAACGTGCCAAATTGCAGCAAGGTGTCATCTAATCCATCATGTTTTGTCAGTAAAGGCTGGAGAGGGGATGATGAGAGCTATGCAAGACAAACAAACACTGCGTACCCAGGTGTGAATACTGTACAGGGTAACAGAGTACTCGGTACATATACAAAGAAGGTGGACATTGCTGGCGCGATCCATGGATGGATGGATGGATGGGTGTGGCAGACTTAGCAACTCATTCGAGAGCCGTGATTGGGCGCAGCAACCAGCAATCCAGAAATTGATTGTCGGCTTGTGTCCACCGCCCCGCTTGGGCTCCAATGTCTTTGAGATGCAGACGGATACTGAGGTACATACGACTGATTAATTATACGGTTTATATCGTATGTATTCGTACCTTACCTTACCTAGTAAGGTAGCATGTGTGGGTAATGTGCACCGGGAAATGTGGGTGCGGGTGATGTTTACGTGTGGTTGCCCCGTCAGGTTTCAGGCCGCAGGTACGAAGTATGTACGGAGTATGCCGGCGGAGGCTTCTCAAAGGCGGGAAGACATAGAGAGAGACACACGCACACACACAGACAGGATGCACTGTGTTTGCGACCCAGACCGCCAGTCCAGTCCCAGTCCCGGACCAGACCCAATTGTTCAGGGGGGCTTTTCAATAGTTGTCCTCTCAATGTGTGTGTGTGTGCTGCACACCGCCGCATGAATAACGGTGACTGGGAATGCCCATGGCCCCTTGACTTGGATAACTACCCCCGGGATGCACTGAATAAAAAGAATAAAAAAAATAAAAATAAAAAAGAGAACACGGATAAAGGGAGCGAGGCAGGAGACAGGCAAGGGGGGGAGGGAGAGAGAGGGAGAGAGAGCATAAAGTGTTTCGACCGTCAAATTGCAACCTCCGAGAAACACCATCGCGAACCCGTGTTTCTGTCCAAATCCTCTTTGGTTTTCTATCCTGCGAGAGAGAGAGAAAACGACGATTGCTCCATCGCCCCTCGACAAACGTTTGTTTGTTTACCTCACCTCACTCCCGCCTAGTAAACGACCACCCGCCGGTAACACACACTACACACCACCACAATGGTGAGTCCAACCCCGTCCTCCCCCTCCCCTCCCATCTGCTTCGCCCTCCAGCCCCTCGATTGCCTTGCTTTTTTTCGTTTTGTTTTCCCCGCGTGAAAAAGGGGGAACCCGATCCGACGCCGCGCCCCTTGGTCCCCGAACCGCCTCCGGAATGTAAACAAAGGACGGCCTGCGATATTCGAGCCATTCAATTCGGTCAGCGATTCTTCCACCCTATCTATTCCCGCCGCCGCTAGCGACGACCGAAAGAGCGCGCGAAAGAGAAAGCCCTGCGTTAGCGCCCGGGTCGGTCCAGCGGCGAACCTTGCAGGAAGCAAAGGGACCAGCAGCGAGGCATGAAGCCGTATACCTACAGTTCCACCACCCGCCACCCGCCACGCCATCTGCCATTCGCCACCCGGTGGCAGCTGCAGTGGCTGTTGCAGCAGCACCAGCAGCAGCAGCGCCGCGCCGCCCATTCACCAGCCAACGGCATCAACCCAAACAACCAACGGAAACAGCGAAGGCGGGGGGGAACGACGCTTGCTTTCCCGATCAGCTCCAGCGCAGCACAGCACCGCAAAAGCCAACCTAACCAAGCCAAGCCAAGCCAAGCAGCCGCCAGGCGCAATTAATTCGGCCCATCACGACACTCACTTTCTCGTCCTCGCACCACTTTTTCCCAATCTGCTGCTGTCGCATCCATCAATCCATCCATTCATCCATCCATCCGCTTCATCTTCCATCACACGTTTTACACACGCACACACACACGCACACACATACACACGTAATTCGCAATGGCTTCTAACCAGTACGACGCTCAGGCTTCCACCAACTACAAGGAGGCCTTCTCCCTCTTCGACAAGCGCGGCAACGGCCGCGTTCCCATCGACAGCTTGGGCGACCTGCTCCGCGCCTGCGGCCAGAACCCCACCCTCACCGAGATCCGCGACCTCGAGAAGAACATCGGAGGCGACTGTGAGTTTCTTGTCCCCGTACCCGCCATGCCCGCCACCGCTTGCTTGCTTGCTTGTGCGCGCGCTTCTCGGGAGGCACTTACTTGGTACTAATGCTGTTGCAGTCGACTTCGAGACGTTCCAGCGCATCCTCAACCGCCCCGGCGGCTTCCGCGACCCCGGCGAGCCCGAGGAGTACTGCCGTGGCTTCCAGGTCTTTGACAAGGACATGACGGGCTTCATCGGCGTTGGTCAGCTCAAGTACATCCTGACCAACCTCGGCGAGAAGATGACGGACGACGAGGTCGACGAGCTGCTCAAGGCCGTCGACACGAGCTCCGGCCAGGTCAACTACACCGGTAAGCAACCGTGGCACCTCCGACCAGAGAGAGAGGGGAGGGAGGGGTCGATTACTGACTGATTGTCATCACAGAGCTTGTGCGCACCATCCTCGCCAACTAGATCATTCCCGCCCGATGGATGCCCTGGGGGAAAACGAGAAACGATTCACGCAAGTTGGAGCGGGCGTTGTAGGATCACGCAAGAAGAAGAAGAAGTAGAAGTAGAAGAAGAAGAAGAAGAAGAAGAAGAAGAAGAAGACGACGACGACTACGACAAGAGGGTGATGGTGACGGGTGACGGATAAGAGGATATTTTGCATGGCTGGCACGATGGGAATGGCGTTTGATTTGCGTTTGCGACTGCGTTATTCCGCTATTGTAGGGGGATATTTGGGTATCCCGGAGTTGAGAGCTCTACAGCAGAGAGTTTACTCTGGATTACACACACAACACAACACACACACATGACTTGTGTCGGGGCCGTGTATTAGGAACCGGTGCCAAAAGAAATAAATACCATGATACTCAGACTGGCCTGTCTTGTAGCTGCTGTCGAGCGCCGCAGCCACCGCGTTCCCCATGTTGACCAGCCACGATGTCGCACCATGCTTGCCTGGTCTGCCCGGCAACGAACAAAGGACTCCCCGCCCCCCGCCCTCCCTCGCCCAAAACGGACTGGTGTCCCACGCCTTACGTAAGCTCGCTCCCATCAGGAGATGTGGCCTGCACCTCACCTCAACTCGGGACCTGCAGGCCGCCAAAGGGTCCTTCCTAGAAGTACATCGTACATCGTACATCGTACCTAGGAGTCTGGGGCCCCAGCACATTGCACACCAGACAGACTCTCTGTCCTGTCGGCCGCGTCCAAGAGACCGACAGATGTGGCCATCAAGAGATGGAACACTTCCTTTCAGGCTGACAGGATGGTCAGTATCCGTATGGGGCTTGAATAGGTGCTCTAATGTAAATGGGCTCCATGTTAGGTAGGGAATTGCACATCTATCATCGCCGTAAGGTATACATACATGTCATTCTTCCCCGCTTGCTGCAGCGGGCGGGGGGGGTGCGTCGCACTTGCAGGCAGCCCTGGACGTCTTAGCGTCGGGAGCTTCAAGACCCTCCTCCGCTGCTGCTGCTGCTGCTGCTGCTGCTGCTGACGTGGACCCAGAGCTCTCGTCACTCACTCACTCACTTACAACCCCAGACCAGACCAGACCGCCAAACCTTCAACAACTGATAGCTTAGACTTGACCGATAACCTTGCCACGCACACACACACTAACCATCTATCCTCTGTACAGTTAGCTCCACCTCCGCTTCGGCCCTGGTCCTGCAGCACAGCTTGCTTCCCCTCCTCTCCTCTCCTCTCCCCCACCTTGACGTTGTCCTACTGCCAGACAGACGAACCGTGTTTCGTCCAAGTCACCCTGGCGTCGACCGCGTCCTCCAACCGCCGCCTACCCCTCCTTTCCTTCACCTTCTTCCTCATCTTCTTCGTCACAGCTCTCATCCTGGCGGCCCCCAGAGCACTTCCGAGAATCACTTCTCTCTTCGTCCAGCTGCGCTTCAAACCCGCCCAGCTTCCTCTCTTCCCCACACCGGCTGCTTCGACCTACCGACCCTTAGTGACCAGCGCCATGACGGTCCCCGACAAGTACAAGTCGCCGCCCCAGGCGCCCCCCGTCTTCACCGGCACCAAGGAGTCCATCGTCGCCGACGCAAAGAAGATATGCGACCAGACCCGAGCTCTGCTCGACAAGATCGTCGCCGAGGTCCCCGTCGACAAGGCCTCCTTCCACAACGTCCTGCAGCCCATTGCCAGGGACGAGAACGAGAGCGGCCTGTCGACCCGCATCCTGGGCTTCTACCAATACGTCTCGAGCGACGCCGCCCTCCGCGAAGCTTCGTCCCAGGCTGACACCGTCATGGACGAGTTCGGCATCGAGGTCAACATGAGGGAGGATGTCTACAAGCTGGTTGAAGCCCTCCACAAGAAGAAGGACTCCGAGGACCTCGACCCCGAGAGCCTGCGCTTGCTCGAGAAGGACTACAAGAACTACATCAAGATGGGTCTCGGCCTGCCTGCCGGCCCCCAGCGCGATCGCTTCAAGGAGATCAAGAAGCGCCTCAGCCAGATCCAGATCGAGTTCCAGAAGAACCTCAACGAGGAGAGCGGCGGCATCTGGTTCACCCCGGAGGAGCTGGACGGCGTCCCCGAGGATGTCATTGACGGCCTGGAGAAGGGCACCGGCGAGAACGACGGCAAGCTCAAGCTCTCCTTCAAGTACCCCGACCTCTTCCCGACCCTCAAGTTCGCCAAGAACGCCGAGACGAGGCGCAAGGTCTTCATCCAGAACGAGAACAAGTGCAACCAGAACGTGCCCCTGTTCAAGGAGGCCATCGTCCTGCGCGACGAGGCCGCCCGCATGCTCGGCTACCCCGACCACGCCTCCCTCCGCATCGAGGACAAGATGGCCAAGACCACAAAGACCGTCAACGACTTCTTGGGCGACCTCCGCTCGCGCCTGACCGCCGGCGGTGCCAAGGAGGTCGAGCACCTCCTCGAGCTCAAGAAGGCCGACACCGAGGCCCGCGCCGTTGCCAACGACGGCAACTACTACCTCTGGGACCACAAGTTCTACGACCGCCTGATGATCGAGAAGGAGTACAGCATCGACGAGAACAAGATCGCCGAGTACTTCCCCATCTCCTCCACCATTGCCGGCATGCTCAAGATCTTTGAGGAGCTGCTCGGTTTCGTCTTCGTCGAGCTCAAGCCCGAGGACCGCAAGGCCCTGAGCCCTACCGGCAAGGGCGAGGACATTGCCTGGCACGAGGACGTCATCATCTTCAGCGTCTGGGACGACGCCTCCGAGGGTGAAGGCTTCGTCGGCTACCTGTACCTCGACCTGCACCCCCGCCAGGGCAAGTACGGCCACGCCGCCAACTTCAACCTGCAGCCCGGCTTCCTGCAAGCCAACGGCTCGCGCAGATACCCTGCCACGGCCCTGGTCTGCAACTTCAGCAAGCCCACGCCCAAGAAGCCCTCCCTCCTCAAGCACGACGAGGTCGTCACGCTCTTCCACGAGCTGGGTCACGGCATCCACGACCTCGCCGGCCGCTGCACCTACAGCCGCTTCCACGGCACCAGCACCGTCAGGGACTTTGTCGAGGCGCCCTCGCAAATGCTCGAGAACTGGTGCTGGACCCCCAGCGTCATCAAGGCCCTCTCCCAGCACTACCAGACGGGCGACAAGATCCCCGACGACCTCATCGAGAAGCAGATCTCGACCAAGCACGTCAACGCCGCCCTCTTCAACCTGCGCCAGCTCCACTTTGGCACCTTTGACATGACGGTCCACACCCCCAAGAGCCACGACGAGATCGAGAACATGGACCTGTCGGCCGTCTACAACGAGCTTCGCGGCGAGATCGCCGGCATCAAGGGCCCCGAAGCCCAGGGCGAGAAGAGGTACGTATGATGCTGCCGCCGCTACTGCTGCTGCGGACCAACCAGACCCCATCATCTCATGACAGACGCGCTAACAGCCACAGCACCTGGGGCAACGGGCAAGCCTGCTTCGGCCACCTGATCGGAGGGTACGACGCCGGCTACTACGGCTACCTCTCGTCTGAGGTCTACTCGACCGACATGTTCTACTCCGTCTTCAAGGCCGACCCCATGAACGGCAAGGAGGGCCGCCGCTACAGGCACACCGTCCTGGAGAAGGGCGGCAGCCAGGAGGAGATGCTGACCCTGGAGCAGTTCCTCGGCCGCAAGCCCAGCACCGAGTCCTTCTACAAGGAGCTGGGAATCCCGCAGTAAGGGTCCCCCCCGCTCGGTCGCTCGGCAGCTCGGAAGCACAGGACGGCGTTCTGAATTGTATCTTGATAGTACCAGGTCACGACTGTGATTGACAGGGGACTTTCCCCTTTTTTGAAGCAGGAAAAAAAATAACATTGTTTAAAGTTATGATGCAAGACGTTTTGGTGATTTTGAAATCAAGGAGCAGGGAGGAAGCCGTGTATTTCCGTACTGCATGTTCCTGCGTGAATCTGCATCGCCGACAAGGTGTTCAATTTCTCCGTCTACGCATCACAATGCATCATCTTCTCGTTCTTCTTCATATGGCTTGTATCTCTGCGTCTGGTTTCTCCCCCCGTCGTTTTGGACTTTGTTTCGTAATGAAGGTTCCATCGAAAGAAACGAAACGAAACGAAACGTGCCTCCCCAGAGTCCTATGCGTGAGGCACGTCTGCAGATGTTTGTGTACAGATCATTGTCGAAGTGGCGATGGAGTGCAGGAAGCCTCGCGGCTTTGTTAGGTATGATTCTGGGTCTCGAAGGATATAGGTCTTGTTCAATTACCTACCTAGGTAGGGAAGGAGTTTAGATCGGTACGGTAGTTGCGGCTCCTTCCTCGGGAGATTTCAACATCACCCGCACCCCTTCCTACCTAACCCACCACGTTTATCGCCCACTTCGTCTTTTTCTTCTTCTTCTTCTTCTTCTTTACCCCTTCGTCTTCCTTCCTCAGACAACACTTCCCTCTATTTTTCTAGCAACCCACTTCATCTTCGACTTTTCGGGCAAACACTCATCTCATTCACTCGCGACACAGGATTAGGAGGGTTGAAAGCCTTCCGCCTTCACCCCATCATGCCTCCCAAGCGCAAGGCAGAAGACGATGGAGCCATGCCTTCTGATCGCAAGATGAAAACAGATGAGTAAGATCACTTCGTCTCAGACCTCCTTCCCTATTTTACTGCGGCACTGACACAGCCTAAAGCATCTTTCAATCACGCATCATCAAGTTCATCGTTGGCAAGGATCAGGCGGAATTCAATGTCCATGAGGATGTCATCGCCAAAATCTCCGACCCGCTGCGCGCACTTGTCACCAACGGCATGAGAGAGTCGATTGAAGGCAAGGTCGTGTGGGAGGACGTCGACATGGATACCTTCACCAAGTTGCTGCAATTCGCTTATGAACACGACTACACTTTCACCGACCCCAATGAAAGACGGGACGATGGAAAATCTTTCACGATGAATCAACGGATCTATCTTGTTGAATGGGGTGCATATACTTGGCCGACGGAACTTTCCAGGGAGCTCGCCGACCAATTCCATGATGAAGCAAGTGATGTCGTATGGCACGGCGCGGAAAATCCATTCGACCAGGCACTATATCACTCTTATGGGCACTACATGTCGCATGTCCAACTCTACATCTTGGCCGACCGCTATGGCGTCTTGGCACTCATGAGTCTTTCTGTACAAAAGATCTGCGCCATGTTGGTCAACAACCCTCTCACCAAAGATCTTTTTTCCACCGTCTGGAAGCTTTTGGAATTCATCTGGCCAAAAACAACCTCCGAGGATAGGCTCAAAAAGTTGCTGCTTCGATTCCTTCTGGTTGATTTGCGTGACGCATTGGATTTACCTGTAGCAGCTGGTGTCCTCACAAACATACCCGACATTGCCGTTGCCCTCATGCTTATGCCTTCAAGAGGGTATTGGGAAGAGGTTTCTATCGTGTAGGCGTCTGAGATTACGAAATGAGGTTGGATTGATTGGTACTTGGGTTTCAAAAGCCGCATGCTTTCGTCTGTTGAACTGCTCAAAGTCCAAACAGTGTTGGCCCGTTGCGCCAAGACATGCGTCTTCGAGCAAATTAGATGGGAAAAGGGGACCGAGGTATTCTGAGATTCTCTTTTTGTGGACAAGAGATGTCCCCTTTCTTAGATAGATAGAAAAAGAGACTTCTTTGTGTTTTTTCTCAATAGGCCATTCGTCCCAAGCTTAAAGGCCAGGCTCTAATGCCATAACTATTCCCCACTTCGTAAGCAAAAGCAGACAAGCCTTTAGATAGGTGCTGCTAGCGCTTCCTACAGGATTCTCTAATGTCTGGTGTCGGCCGTTTGACTAGCGATGTTAAAGTGAGGTATCGTCGCGAATGGGTCAGTTTTCTTGCCGATGCCGTATCACCGCCAGCACCACGAGCTTTTTTCTTCTCTTCTCGTCGATAACAGCGATATTAGTGGTAGCAACAGCAACCACATCAAGGACACTGGCATCTGATCACCAATCGCTATGTCCTACCAACTGACAGATGCAGTTAAGAAACAACGATTATATGCCTGCCCAGAGGCCATCTAGGTGGAGATAAAAGCCAAGGAGTTGCTGCAGCAGTAACTGCAGCAGTCTTTGTCGTCTTCCAACATATATTTGCTTCTCCAGCCGTGATTGTCCTCTCCTTCAACACTCGTGTCGACATTTCAATATCCACGTGTCTCCGGATGGCCATAAAGTTGACGCAGACCCTCTAGGTTCAGATACACTTCTACCAACGAGGCCTTTTCAAGTTCAAGTATGTCAGGTTCCAGCGTCGTCTCGGAACTCCATTCCAACTACCTACGCAGGCGACAAAGAACTCCCTGCAGCAGATAGCCTCCGCCCAGAGGTCTTGACTGTCCATTTTGCGTCAGCTTGTACTCGCAATGCACTGGTTTGGCTACCTCCACAGAATGACCTCGGCGAAGTGGCAGTTCAGGAGAATGTAGCAGCAGACTGTGAGGTCACGATTGGTGGCCTTGTCGACGAGGGTCCTGCGGTCTACGCCACGCTACACATCCTTCTGTAACTAGATGAAGCGTACTCGACGTCGTTTGGCATGACACTACTCGGCACCTGAATGATATCCCGAGGTTGTCTTTCCGGAACAGGGGAGCTTCGCCTCCCCAGAAAGACTTTAGTCGTCCTTCCATCACAACTGCTTGAAGACATAGTGCCTTGGATCGACTGGAGAACGTCGTTTGGCCTCTTCACGGATCAAATGAACGAATCCACAAGGAGCTACACATCCCAATTAGGTGCTTATTTCGCGACCATTGCCCACTGGCCCCATATCACAATCAGATTCATCTCGTTTGAGTAGAGACATGACAACAACTATGAAATCACAGTCTTGGACTACCTGACATATGAAACTATCCAAAGTGTCACCCCCCACAGCTAAGAAATATCTTGACCACGTGTCAGACTTGAGCACATAAAACTCTGTCATACTTCTTCCAAGCAAAATTCCATAAGTATGCTGTAAACCCCAGACGTCCAACATCCTTTCATCGTTAACGACACCGGGTCGAACCACCCAATGTGGCACTCCGCAAGCTATAATTCCGACAGAGTCGGCCCATGATGGCTACCAGAGCTGGACCGTCCTCGAGCAAAGGTACCCAAATGTTCCTTTCGCACCCCTCCCTGTGAGCCACGCCTTCCCGACCTTTTCCAGTCTTCTCCCGGACTTCCGCTACAGCGCAGATTCCCACAGCCCCTGAGGCACCTCGAGCAGCAGCTCCACCGCGAACTGGGGCGGCATCTGCGTCACCATCTTGTACAAGTACCCGTGGCGCTTGAGGTGGTTCATCTGGAAGATGCAGAAGCGGAGGAGTATCATGCGGAGGTCGTCGCCCGGCGGCGTGTTGGCGTACGCGTAGGCGAGCATGTCGACCAGCGCCTCGCAGAACTCGGCCCGCAGGACGACGTTGACCAGGCTCTCGCGCAGCCGCTGCAGGCACAGGGCGCGGAGGGCGAAGAATCGGTACCGCTCGGCGACGACGTAGAGCTTGACGTGCAGCATGAAGATGGTGGCGAAGCCGGTGCAGTCGCTCCGCTGCAGCTCGTCGTGCCAGTGCGGCTGCGGGCCGGGGAACTCCGTCTCGAAGTACTTGCGGCCGTAGCACCACTTGCCGAACCGCTTGCAGTCGCCGAAGCGGTCGTCGTTGTCCATCATCCACGTCATGATGGAGCTGACGGCCCACCGGTCGTCGTCGTCGGCGGCGGCGGCCGCCTCTCCCCGGTCGGCCCGGTTGGGAAGCGCCGCCGCCGCCGCCGTCGAGACGGGCTTCTTGGGGAGGCGGGGGACCGAGTAGTTGTCGGTGTAGGCGTACTCCAGCAGGCTGGTGAAGGTCGTGGGCTCGACGTCGCTCCATACGACCCCGAATTCCACGGACACGTTCGAGTCATCAGCGAGCATGGCGCGGAGGGGCTCCGACAGGCGCGTGAAGGCGTACTGGTGGACGTTGAACTCTACCCTGTTCGGCCCGACGAGAAAAGTGAGCTGCCTCGACTTGAAGATGCTGCTTGTCATCAGCTCGGGTACCGGGGTTGGGGTGTGCAGTCTCGATCTTCTTACTCCTCAATGGTCCTCTTTACCTTACGGGTATTCCCCGCCACCGTGGTTACCATCTCGGCCCGTGGTCGGGAAGACTGCTGCGAACACTAGGGGAGGTAAGGTCTTGGATTGCTCGAGAGATTTGAGCAGGGCCCGAGGTATGTGGAAGTCGGAGGAAACGAGTGAGTGGAAAAGTTAAAGTAGAAATGTGGTTTTGTAGAGATGTGACAAGCTCGACGCCGTGTTGCCCGTGGCGTCAAAGGAGGGTGCCAGCGGAATGCTGAGTTGCCCGAACACCAACATTCCACGCAACACCCAGGGCAACTGTGCATGGTTTGAGGACCGGAAGAGGCATCTCGAGTTATATAATCTGACACAAGTTGAACGATAATCGTGCCCGTCCCTCATCCTGAGTGACATTCATTCACGTGTCAAGGTAACGTTGTGCAGTCTTGGGCGGAGAGTGAGTCAGTTGATATCATGTTGACTTCAAGACTAGGGCCAGCTTCGGTCGGCACAGAAACATCTAAACGGTGTCTTGTCCTCGGAAGCCTTCTGCTATAGGCGCGTGATGGTCGGCCACTTACCACGAGGCGTTATGATCTTCAGGCCTGCCAAGTTCTGCACGACACCGAGAAGAGGGGGAGGAGTTGGGAATTTTGCCTGGGTCGATATCCGGAGATATTCCTCCGAGATATGGAACATTTCTTGTTCTCGGAAAGTAAACTTCAATCTGCTTCTATGCGGATTCCTTGCATACTTTTGATGCCATGGCACATCGGGCAAGTGTCGTTTCTTTCGCCGCCGCCCTTATCAGTACGGCTGAGGAGGCCTTGCTCCTACTGCTGATGCGTTGTGTTAAAGTCATTGTTTTAGACAATACCTCTCCTATTATAGGGTTTTTGACGGGAAGCTAAAGAAGAGTTGATAGTAGAGTCGGAAGATGGTTTGAAGGATGGGTTAGAAGTGGGCTGGAAGATGGATTGAAAAAGAGATTATACGACAGGTTAAAAAGAGGGTTGAAATATTGCCAAAGTCACCCGAAGTTAACCAAGGCAGATTCTTATTTCCTCTATTATAAATTCATAGGTGGGACTAAGAAAAATTCACATACCATGGGTGAGTTTTCTATGAAAAACAAAACGAAAACAAGATTGCTCCTTCCCTGTACGCTCCTTCCCAGGGCAACGGAACCTGAAAACTTCAGGAAAGTCCAACCACGCAAGCCCACAATATCCAGCCAGCCAGGGGAAGCCTTCACATCAAACATCACGATGTCTCCCAGGGGTAAGAAAGGGATGGAGACGTAAGTCATGCCTCGTGATTTTCCAGATTCCCCTTTCTAATTGACTTGACACAGGATCGCAGATATCGCTCAGTCCCGCATCATCATTTTCCGGATCGGCGATCGGACCGCGTTCAAAGTCCCCGTGTTCAACGTCCATGAAGCATCCGTACTTGGGCTTTCGGAGCGACTTGACGAAGAAATTCTGAAACAAACGGGAAAATCATACAGACACCCACAAGTCGATTGGGCAGCCGTTCACGTCTGTACTTTCACCGCGTTCCTACAATACGCCTACACCGGAGACTTCGCCATCATCAGCAATGGAATGAAACAGGGTACAAGCAGCGACGAGCCGCCTTCCCTGGGGGAATCTATGGCATCGTGCGAGTCAAGTGAGTCGGAATCAGTCAAATACGCCCTCAAACACTTTGGCCCAGTTCTCCAACAGTCCGCCTCTGAGGAAGGCGCAGGACCGGCCTCGTCACGCGCCATGACCACGATGACAGCAGAGAGAGGCCCATCCTACTCCAGATACTACTATCTGCAACACTGCCGTCTCTACATTTTTGCAGACAAGTACGATCTGGAAAAGCTGAAAGCACTCTGTGTGGAAAAGGTGCGGCAGAGCCTCGTTGGAAACCCTGGTCAAGTTGAACTGATTCATGCGGTTGTCGATGTCCTTCGCTTCATCTAGCCAGAGACAGAAGCGGGAGACGCGATGCGCAAGTTGTTTTTTCAGTACGTCCTTACCGATATGGCTTGGATGATGAAGCAGCCAGTCTTCAACAAGCTACTGAAGGAAATGCCGGAGATTTCCCACGAATTGTTGTTCATGGTGCCCTTGGCCTACTGGAAGGCGGTTTGAGCAGGTGACACACCTATGGTTCGCTGAAAAACGTCTCCAGTATCACCTGGTCTTTTGTCTCATTGCTCCAGAAAGCAGGACAAATAAAGGGTTGGTTAAGCGTCGCGTTTCGAAAGGGCGAGGTACTGCATTGCGATATGGGGGGGATGCTTGGGTAAATCAATACACAAACTTATTTCAGTCTTACAAAATGATCATTCTGTTGAAATCGCAACATCACATGACGGTACCGAACACAGAGGTGATTGTACGCAAGCCATCAGACGAGGTAGACTTCGAGCCCGTGATACTCATTGTCACCAACGACGGTGATGGTCTGGCAGACCTGATGTTCGAGGATGAAGATTACCCCTTCACAAGCGACGCAGAATCGGAATCGACGTCACATCACTCGAGGACACCCAGTGTCCGAAACGACAGGCTACACACCACGTGTCGTTCGACCCCAGCGTGCTCTACACACCCACTGCCACCCCGTCGGGCAAACATCTTGACCCTTACACCACGCAAACAGGCTGTCATATCGGGAGCCCGATGCCGACACCCAAGAATGGTGCATGGACAAAATCGTTCAGGCCTTTCCACAGGCCAGACCGTTGGCATCAATGGCAACCAATATTAAGCCAATCCAACCTTTTTGAGGAGATAGTTGTAGCAGCTTTATTATTCATTGCACCGTAAAGTTTTGGGCACTCTATGCTACTTCAAGAGAGTACATGTAAACTCCATCGGCTCCAGCCCTTGTTTCTTGGCGTGCTGCGCTTCCGGCACCGGACCGACAACGTGAGTCATCCGGAGCGGCGCGCATTCGGAGTAGAGTGGGGTCTTCGGAGTCCAGATGTACTCAAATGTGGATACTGAACCAGACGTGAAACAAAAAGCAGTGACCGAAAACGAAGCAACGAAGCGTATTGCGTTTAACCCGCGATGATAGCGTGAGGCCTTGTTCAAAAAAACCGACGAGTCTCACTTTCCATCCTGCCTTGATAGACACGTCTGTTGCGGTGCAGAGTTTAAGGACCTTGGCTTGATGTTCTATGAACTCGGAGACACTGGCACCCTGCCAGAACTGCGGAGACAACTTGCAATAGTGATACTGTCGAACAAGGTTGGACAGATTAGCGGCGAGCCATGCTGAATGGCGAGGGCGTGCTTAGCGTACGGTCAACGACGGTACTGTCGAATCTACTATCAAGGTCATGATAGCTTCGCTACCAGCCACTTGGAGAAGCAGCTCAAACCTTTCGGCGGTACCTCCATCTTTTCATTTAACCAGCTAAGAAACACGATTGATCGCTCCTGGAAAGTTACCATCCTAGTTCCCTCTCTACTCCGTCATCACTCACGCTTCTCGAGTTTGTGAATATACCACAAGGGCAAGAAAGACGTCTGGAATTGCCCGCGCTCATCACCAACCAACTCGTCCCTCTAGGCTACCTTCAACGGCGCGACTATTTCCTGGAGGATTTCCAACTTCCAATACCCTTTCCTTCCCCCCCCCTGGATTCCACCAAGACAAGTCATACTTACGACCGCTTTACTACATCTGGTCTACATCTGCGGTAGACACTCAAACCTCCACAATGGCGATGGCGACCGGATGCCTCGATGATTTTGCAGAGTAAGGAAGCACTCCCGGTTACACTTGTGGAATGGGGGTCAGTCTCAGCTCAAGTCGGCCGATTCCCAGCATCATCCATTCCCACTCCAACTACGCAGAACCCTCTGCATGGGATGAACTGTACCCCCACTCCATTCTTTTTACGCCATCTTTCACACCGTCTCTCATCCCTTCCTTCACCCCAACTAGCTCGCTTACAAGCTGATCATTAATCTTTTCCGCAGGGTCCTGAGCTCCAGAGTCATCACGTTCATCGTCGGCCCTGAGAAAAAGGCGTTCCACGTCAACGAGACGCTCGTCACATCCCGCTCCGAGGTCTTCAGGAAGATGCTCACGAACGGTATGCGCGAATCGAAGGAAGGCGTCGTCGAGCTTGACGACCTCGACCCGTGCATCTTTACGAGCTTCATCCAGTACGCTTTGTGCGGAAATTACAATGTGCCCAAGCCGGAAGACGGGACAAAGGTCGAGCTTTTGGATAAAAAGGCCCGCGTCAGGTTCAACAACCTCCAAGAGTCCGTATTGGATCGGCGACCGCTCGATAAGCCGGAGACAAACCTCGAGTACCTCAACCACTTCATGCGCCAGGGCGACATGGGCATGTCGTACGCCAGACCGCCCGGGCTCCCCGCCAGCGTGGGCCCCGAGGCCCCCGACATGAAGGCGAAACCCGACTCGCCGGTCTCCTGGTCACGGTGGACGGTCGCATGCGCCCATCACATGAGAATGTACGTCTTCGCTGATAGGTACGACGCCGGCGAGCTGAGGCAGCTCTGCCTTCACAGGCTGCACCGGTCCCTAGTATTCAGACTGTTCCTCTCCTTGTCACTCGCGAAGCCCCTCTCCTTGTCACTCGCGAAGCCGAACGAGACCGGGTACCGATATCTTTTCGAAGCAGTCGCGTTCGGTTTTGAAAACACGTGCCCCGGCGACAAGATTCGCAAGCTCCTCGTTCAGGCATGCGTTGCGGACTTGCCCCAGGTTCGTCCGATGACGGGGTTCAAGGAGCTGTGTGGTCGAATCCCGGAGCTGTCGTACGAGATGATAATGGAGGCACCCATATCCCGGCCTCCTAGCACCATTAATACTGAGGCAAAAACACAAGCCTATGAGCATTATGGATGTCGCCAGCCAGACAGGGATTACACTCTTGGCTTGCGAGGGTGGATTTGAAAAGATAGCGCACGCACTCTTTGCCGCTTTCGAGGCATCGCAGTTGTGTGATGAGAGAGCATCGGGATACGATATGGAAAAACACGGGCACCGAGATCGTTATTATCAAAGATGCAAATAAACACATGGATATGGCTCGAAGATGGGGAGTTGAACTTGGATATAAGTTTTGCCTTTTTCTGCACGTAATCTGCGTACAACACTTTTGGCTGAACCAAGGTACTGTGCCTAGATTCACCGCGCATAAAAGCTTCAGAGGCTTTCATAGTCCCTCCGAGACACCGTCACGTTGGAGCAAGTGGTTCCGCCCCTCGACTTGCTGGGAACCCGGAAGCAATCGTTGGGACAAGGCGCGCTGGCGTTGTACTGCCACGAAAACAGGGGGTCCGTCTCGTTGGTCAGGATCTGCCCGATCATGACAGTCTGGTAGCCGGGAAGCTGGCGAGACTGCTGGAAGACGTCGTACTGCGAGGCTGTGGTCAGCACATTTGGGGCCCGAGACGGAGGGAATGGTGTTCATACGCTGCTCAGAGTCATCACGCCCCAGCCGACGTTGTAGTTGTGCTGGATCGTGGTTCCGTAGACGTATTCTAGCGGGTCAAGTTAGCCCTTTGTCGATACTCATCCCGTTCCACCTCGACTCACCTTTGAAGCCTGCCCATCGAATGGCACTCGCGCACTGGGCATATATGTCAGCCGTAAGGTCGCATGCGCTTTCGGGGGGGTTGGAAACTGTACCATCGGGCACGACTCGGCGTTCGTGTAGATGGAAAGATGTCCCCAGGCGGCATATATTTCACTGTCATCAAGTCAGGCCGGGTAACAAGTCGTGGTGGGGTTACTTGATTCTTCTTACGTCGGAGTCATGCCTTGCCCGGCAAACTTGGCCGTACAGGCGTTGATGGCGGAAATCTCTCCATGAACTGGTTGAGTGTTAGTCTAGACCCATGCTTTCGTTCCTGTGGCACATACTTGTAGGATCTCCGGTTCTGAAGTTGGCACCTTCACAAACGACTTCGTCGCTGGTATGGTTCACGATGATGGCGCCGAATGCGGCGAACGGGCAGCTGAGAAGGAGGCGTCAGCACACCAAGATAAGAGCATATTACCGCACTACAGAAGGGAGCATACGGCCCGCTTTGCCGGAACAGTGCCTCGTTTGTCTATGACCATGTTAGTAACCTTGCTGACGACGAATCTCCGAGAGACACGACTGCTGACCTTTCGCATGTACTCAACTCTCTTTTCGGCGGGGATCGAGTTCACCGTGAGACCTGACATGTCCTGGTCATCATTGGGAACCACAAAGTGTGCAATGCCGGCGCCCAGGAGACTCAATGTGAAAAACACGGCTGATGGAAGCATCGTTCCGGTCCCAGAAGTCGGCTCTGTGTAATAGAAGTTGTCGACCGATCAATCTGGATGCGGGACGGCCTCGATCGAAGACTCAAGGCCTTATATACGGCGCATGGTAGCGACGGGGACGAAGATTAACGAAATGCCGCAAAGAGATAAGGATGGCCGGGAGACAGGCGGAGAGCCTCGGCGCCCTGATGCCAACTCACTCGGGATGTTATGTGGAATACCTGGCCCCGGGGGTTAGTTAGGATGGAAGCCATCGCGGCACCGCGTACCCCGGCAAAGGCCCACACTGGAGTGGATCCGGGAGCGGGTTAGCGCCACTTCTTATCTTTCTGTCTGGGCCATGCAT
Organism: Colletotrichum zoysiae; assembly: GCA_030867305.1. Taxonomy (NCBI): domain Eukaryota; kingdom Fungi; phylum Ascomycota; class Sordariomycetes; order Glomerellales; family Glomerellaceae; genus Colletotrichum; species Colletotrichum zoysiae. The sequence continues at coordinate 12,866 of MU842963.1, read as the reverse complement.
GCAGTGAGTGAGTGAGTGACTTGACTGCGTGATGTTGTTGGCTTGACGGATAGCTGGACTTGAGGAGGGAGAGAAACTGAAGGGTAATTATCTTATGGTACGTCGACGAGCTTACTGGAATCCTGCAGGCTTGATGGGATCCTCCAGGCTTACCTTGCCTTGCCAGATTAGGCCGGGCTTGGACACGATACGGGTTCTGGTTGGTCGAGAGGTGACCACTCATACGGCTCTTTCTTTCAACTCACTTTATTTACCATCCATCCATGGACTTGATCTGTCCGTGTGATACCTACGATGTGAGCTGGCTGGTGATAGGTAGGTACATACATCGTCAACGCATAAGCTCCGGCAGTGCATTCTCAGTTCCCCTCTTTGGCGGGCGGGTCCAAACCTTCCTGAAGGAAAGTCGACTGGGAAGTGGATCCGGTTAGGTACCGTAGGTAGTAGGTAGGTGGTGTTTCGGGTTCTGTTTAGCAGACTCAGCAGAGCCTCTTTACCGCTTTCCCCACCCCAGGCGTTGCGAGCATGACATGACGTCCTTGGAGAACCGGCGGGATGCTGTTTCGGATTGGAATCGTACTCGGCTTCAGAGATGGTTGCAATTGGCGACGTGCACATGAGCGGCACATAAGCACATTAGGTAGCACACCCACCGGTAGGTACCTACTGTAAGTACTGTAGGTGCCGAGCCACTCCCTGCCGCTGCCGTTCGAACCTTCCTTCCCCACCAGCTTACGTCGAATCGGAATTGGCTCCTGCCCTGCTGCGTACCGTACCTACCCAAGTACCCTACCCACCATATGTGACAATATAACTGCTGCAACATCGCACCGTCCTGCGTCCTGCGTCCTGCACTGCATCTAAGCAACCACGCAACTCAATTCAACTCATCTCAACTCGACGCAGCAGCAGCCAGCGCCGCCCTCGACCATGGCCCAAGATCAGGAAACCACAGACGATGCCTACCGCATCCCGCAGCAGCCGCTCTTGGATAAGGTCAGACACGGCGCCACCGTCTTTGCCATCCAGAATCTCGTCGCCGCCCCCGCCAATTTCGTCCGTGGTGTCAAGTCATACGTCATTCCGCCCGAGAACAGACCTGCCCTCGTCAAGACGTACGAGTGCAGACCTCATCTTCCCGTCAGGCAAGTCTCGCCAGATGCGCCTACCGTGCTCCCGGATACATACTCCCACCGACCGACTAACAACACCTTTCAGCATCTTCTTCCCCAAGCAATATGACCAAACCTCCAAAGACCAGCTACCCGTCCTCTTCACCATACACGGCGGCGGTTTCGTGCTCGGCACCCCTAGCGACAATGACGACTGGAATCAGACGTACGCCTCGCAGCACAGCTCTATCGTCATCGCCCTCAACTACGCCAAGGCTCCCGCCAATCCTTTTCCCAAGCCAGTCTACGACTGCGAGGCTCTCTTTCTCGCCGCCCTGAACGACGAGTCGCTTCCTTTGGACCGCACCAGGGTCGCTCTCCTCGGCTGGTCTGCCGGCGGTAATTTGACCCTCGCAGCCTCCCAGCTCGAGACCGTCCGGAAACACCTGACTTGCATCGTTCCAGTCTATCCCCCCACCGACCTCTCCATCGAAGGGGTTGACAAGGCTCCGTCCCGCCAATATAAGCCCGAACTGGGAGGTTTCCGCGCAAAAGACAGCGATTTCCTGCTCGGCATCGCCCCCACCTTTGACTGGGCCTACAAAGTCCCCGGGGAAAGCAGCCGCAATCCCCTCCTGAGCCCTTACTTCGCCCCCAACGACACCCTGCCTAAACGCGTCTTCGTCCTCGCCTGCGAGCTCGACATGCTCGCTCACGAGGGCCAAAGGCTCATCCACAAGCTTGCCGGCCGTCCGCCACCGCCACCCACCGTCGGAAAGAAGGAGACGGCCGGAAAGGGCGAGCTCATCTTGGACGACGAGAGATTCCACTTTGACGTGTCCAACGCCGACGGGAGTGCCTACCGCTGGCTGTTGGTGCCCGATACCGTCCACGGGTTCGACCAGCACCTGGAGGGGCTTGTGCGCGACCCCGAGCTCCTTGAAGACGCCAAAATCAAAACGGAAAAGACTATCAAGATCATCGGCGAATGGGTGCTGCAAGCTCCTCCAATCAGCGCAGCCTAGTTGGTGTTTTGCTTTTTAGACTGTTTCTTGGCACACTCTCCTCCGTTTACAATGTGTACTTTTTCGTTGTATTTGATTGCAAAGCCACGGGTGCAGCATTCAATGTTTTTCGGTAAGTTTTTGCCGACTGCATCCAAGACCTAAGTGAATATCTATAGTACCTATCAACCTAAATACAAAGCACCAAAGCCATTCATTAGCGCAGGCACCAAAGAGGCTATTTATCGAGATTCGTGTTCAACATACAGTCACTACCAACGTTTGACTGCCATTATCCAAAGAGCAATCGGCTCTGTAAAGACACAGCACTAATTTGTGGATGACCCTAACATTCTGTTTGACATGCACAGTCCAGAGCCATTATTAATACCTTCATCACTCAATATCTGCAATTTCAATCGGGTCGATGGCCTCGTGTTGCATTTCCGTTACACCTTTGCAAGAGCCATTGTCGCTGATACGTCAAGTTCGTAATTAATACGCTAAACTAGCCCGTCTTTACCGTTTACGCCCGTATGCAGCCACAACTAGGCTAAAGCCTAATTCAACGGCTTCTCTGTGCTGCCGGGTATTTAATACCGTATTAAGATGATGGATTATGGCACAGGCCAGTGATTCTACACGCCGACTCCTGGGTGTTGTGATATTCCTGTACCAGGTGAACTGCGCTAGACCACCTATCGGGGAGTCCAGAACGATGAAACTTTGAGATCCAATCTGCGATGGCAATTCGCTTTCTCTTCGGAGTTTGCAGGGAAAGCCAATCACGCTCGCATATCCAAAGGCTAGCTCTGCACTACAGTCCCTCGCGGCGGGACTTTCAAGTCGATCAGGTAGTCGTCTATCGCTCGCGATGCGTCGCCGCGCAAGAGATAGCTCGTATGGCCCGACCCTTCCCTGAGGAGCAGCGTCGCGTTCTGGAACTCCCCCGCCATGCCCACCGCGTACACCAGGCTCGTCGCGGGGTCGAACCTGGAGTGGACCATCAGCACCGGGTTCTGCGTGCCCTTGACGCTCAGCGCCGCCCGCGGGTTCGTGACGTTGACGGGGTACCCGGTGCAGTCGACGACCCTGCGCCAGAACTCGCCCATGCCGGGGGTGGTCGTGAACGTCCTCGTCATCTCGGCGACCTGCCGGACCTCGACGTGGTCCTTGGCCGCGAAGAAGTGCCCGTCCTGGCACTGCACCGTCGTGATGGACAGGAAGCGCGAGTCCGTGTAGGCGTCCCCCGAGAGGAGCGTCTGCGTGAAGGAGGACCCGTTGCCGGACGCCGCGTCCCGGAGGTCCAGGGCGAACTGCCTGCGCTTGTCGGCGAACTGCAGCGCCGACCGGGCGGCGCCGATGACGTTGTTGGGCGTGGCTGCGGACACGCACCCGGTCCTGGCCGTCCCGTCGCACTCGGCGGCCCTGAGGTCGCCCGCGGCGGCGACCCGGAGGGCCTTCCTCCACGTCCTCCTGATGTCCTGGCCCCTGTCCCCGCAGTTGGCGGCGTCGGACTCGCAGAACCGGAAGAAGTCCTGGATGGTCGCGTCCAGCGACGTGGCCTGCGTCATGATGTTGGACGCGTACGCGCCCGTGTGCTGCAACATGCCGTCGAGCGCCATGGCTCGTATCGCGGACGGGAAGAGGGCGGCGTATTGGGCGCCCAGCTGGGTCCCATACGACACCCCGAGGTAATTCATCGGTTCGTTTCCCATCGCTGCAAAACGGCATCAGTCCCGTCGAAAGAAACATATACCAAGAAAGGACAACCCCCCCGTCACCGGGTGGGCGGGAAAACCTCTACTCACCAACGCGCACGGCTTCCATGTCTTTCGCCACCGAGACCGTGTCCATGTTGTCGAACAGGGGGCCGGTCATGGCGCGGCAGGACTCTCCCCAGGCCTTTGTGTATTCGAACAGCTGCTGGAACCCCTCCGGCGTGGTGGCGTCGAACTCCCTGGGCGGGTCGATCAGCTTCGTGTCGCATTTCTGCGGCGTGCTCAGGCCGACGCCGCGGGGGTCCATCCCGATGATGTCGAACCGCTGGCGCACCGCATCGCTGATGTAGATCTTCCCGCCGGCCATCCGCAGCACCATGCTCGACGCCGCCCCGCCCGGCCCCCCGGGGTTCACGAACAAGTTGCCGAGGCGCTCGCCCCGCGCGGGCAGCCTGACGATGCCCAGCTGGACCGGGGGGCCGTTGGGGTCGTCGCGGCTCACGGGGACCGAGAAGTTGGCGCACTGCAGGGCCGAGGTGAAGTTGTTGCCCTTGAACGGCTGGACGTCCCCCGGGCAAGCGGTCCATTGTATCGACCCCGGGATGTCCCGGTGACCCGGCCCGATGGGTTGGGGGACCATGACGGCCGTGACGCTGGCGGCGAAGGCGGCGAGGCCTACGGCCAGGCGGAGGCGTAACGGTTCTATCATGCTGATTCGATTTGGCCAACAGGCGCAAGGTATATAGCACAGTGTCAAGGTTGCCGTCGCTTCATCGCGAGAGAGTGAGGTCAAGTGAATGCCGTACCGAGCACGGGTGGCAGGTTCCAATAAATACCAATTAACCAAGGGAAAAGCCTATCCCCCCCCCGGACTGAGTCGACCAGCAGCTTAATCTATAGCGGGTATAAGGGTATCACTGGTGAGGCCTTACTATAAGCACAGCTGCATTTTGTTTCCCCTCAGCGCAAATTTGTTTCGTCCTTTTGCCGCGCATAACGCCGAACGGATACCTACCGGTACTGGAGGCTGTACAGTCGGTGAAACACGAGCAATATAGAGTTCATCCCGTCTCTTACCAGTGCAGCCGGTTCTATGCACCCTTGTTTTCTCAACCAATGGGATGCTCCTATCCGTTTGACTTCATCAAAACTACGGATGATGTTTGACGACAAGGGGGAAAACGGCCGGGTCCCCATACGTCGGGTTCTGCGGGATGGCCAGCATCTCGGTACTCGCGGTCTCCTGCTCGGTTCAACCTGCTTGGGCTTCGGCAGGGTTCGGGTGAGCTGGCGGGCTGTACAAGCCTTATCAACAAGGTGCGGATGCTTGGCTTGGCAGTCCATGCAGATGACGGCCGGTATCTAGTATGTTCTGATAATGAGACGATATGATCACTGCATCTTCATACATTCGGCAACTGATGGGCGAACCGCCGCCCGTGAGACAGAATTTGGCCGACACATTTGGAAAAAAGAAAACACTTGGAGACCTGTCAGGAATGGTTTACATGAACTAAAGGGTGGAACCGACGCTCCTACTGGCACATAGCCGCTTCATTCTGCCACTGACCGTTCTTCATGTTGCTCCCCTCCATGTGAAATCTCTCGCCGTACCCGCATATGCCCCCCATCATCCCAGTAACGCATCGCTGCCCCAAAGGTGCCAACGGCAACCACCAGTGATCGCAGCCACGTAGGTAGTTGTTTGTTGCTCCATGTCTTCCCGCCCGGTCCATGACCGGGCGTCATTTTTAGCTCCTCGATGTCGTCGTATTTGTGGGGCCGGTGGTTGGTTGGCTGAAGTGGAACCCCGCTTGCCGAGGTGCGGAGCTCATACGCGGAGAGGAACGTCGCCCGCAGGCGGCAGTAGAAACGGAACCCGTTCAAGTTCAGCCGGGGAAACGCCCCGTATTCCACGGCCCCTATGAGGTATTATACCGGAAGTGGTCGGCGGTACGGGTCGATGCTGGCGCGGATCGGGACGCCCTCGGCCCGCCCCGGCTGGGAAGACGTGCCCCCCGTCCTCTCCTGAATCATGTCGATGTTGTCACATAACAACACGATCGTCGTTACGTAGGCAGTAACAGACGCTTATATATCTCGTGACAGATGTAGGTACCCGTCAATCTCCCACCGCCGCCCGCTGCTGATATCCCCCATACTTCTTATTATCGTCTGGGAACAGACCAAATCATACGCAATGCATCTCTTGGTCATCTGAAGTTGAAAGGGGTTTCCCTCCAAGCAGGCTTCTCGGAGAAAAAACGCCTCGGCACTCGCGTGATCTCATCATAGTCAATTTGAACGCCGGTACTATAGCAATAATCAATGCTCTCATTGGAAGTTTGTTACCTTGATAAAATCTGTAGAGGGACGCAACGGTCGTGGTGCAATAACGCGTATATTAAACTGCAGTAAAGGTAAAGAAACTAGAAGGTCAACCAGCCGTAGTGCTAGTAATAAAGGTAAAGTGGTCCTGTAGCTAGCTAATAGGAAGCTGTAGGTAGGTCTATACCACCTAGGGCTTAACACTCCCCTTTAGCCTTAGCTATAAGCTGTAACTATTATATAATAAAGGAGTAAAATAATAGCCTAGCTCTAAATCCTTTAAATCTAAGGAGTTTTTAAAGTATATAATAACTTTAGTAATAGGCTAGTAAATTACTTATTAGTCTAGTAATAATTAATCTATATATTAAAAAAGCCTTATAAATCTATATATTCTTTACTATATAACTTATTTATTAATTAGTTTAATCTATTTACTATACTAAATATATAAATAAAGTCCTTATACTTTACTATATTAAGTAACTTTATAAGGCTATTAGTAGCTATCTTATTACCTTTAATAAGTCTTAGCTTAATAGTTTTATATTTATTAACTTCTTAAATAATCTATTTATATTATATATTAATATTATAAGTTTAAGCTTTATTTAGTAGGTTTATAATATTTATAAAGGTATTTATACTATTAGTAAAAAGGATTACTAAAGTATAAATATCCTTTTAAAAGAGCTACTTAATATATTACTAAATCTACTTTAAAGAGATAATAGCTAGAGAAAGGTTAATAAACTCTACTTTAATAAAGCTTAAAGTAATAATAGTCTACTTTTTAAACTTTTATATAATAGAGGAACTAGTAAAAAAGATAATAAATCTTTTAGTAGATATATAAAAAGGTTTATAATTAGTAAAAGTAGTATTTACTATAGTATAAAGCCTAAGGTTTATAAAGGGATTAGTACCTCTAAAGATAATACTATAATTTATAGTACCCTTAAGGTATTAAAAAAGGTATTTAATTACTTTTTAATAAGTATAAAAAGAGCTAAAGTTAGTTTAATAAAGCTTACTAATACTATATATAATATCTAGTTAAGTACTAGTAGTAAGCTAGTTAAAGTAACTAGTTTATTTTATATAGACCTAATAGTTATAATTATTATATTTATTAGTTAGCTAGGAGGTAGAAAGCTTATTATAAGTAGGTAAAGAAGTCTTAATAAGGTTAAAGTTACTATATTTAAAGTAATAAAGAATACTTTTAATATACTTATACTATAAGAGAAAGATATAATTACTATTATAATAGATTTAAAAGCTAAAAAACTATATAGTAGTATTAAGGTCCTTTAGTAAGTAGATAACCTTTAATATATTATATACCTTCTAAATAGTTTAAACGTTAGATATAGTAACTATATTATTATTAATATATATTAAAGTATATATATTAATAGTCTTATTAATAAAAAGGTAAATCTCTCTCTTAATAGGTATAAAGCTAAGCTTAACTATCTTACTATTAATAAAGCTAAACTACTATAATAGGCTTTTATATAGACTATAAAGAGTATAAAGAAGTAGTTAGATATAACTAGTACTATTAAAATATCTTATAGGTTAGTAGATATATATATATATACTAAAAGGAATAGAAGCAGTAAGAAAGATAGTATTAAAGTTATATATCTTATACTTAAAACTATAAAGAGTAATAATAGTAAAAAATAGTTAAATAGTAGTAATAGTAGTAATAGTAGTATATACCTCTTAAGAGGACTAATCTTCCTTCTTATAGTTACTATAAATAACCTATTATACCTTAAATTATATAACCTTATTAGCCTTATTAGTTTTAATATTAAAGACCTAAATACTAAAGAGGATTTTAGTATTATAAGGGGGGTCTATAAGCTTATAGACGCCCTTATTATTAAGCTATTAGATCTTAATATTATATATAGGCTTCTAATACTAAAGCTATATAAGGCTCTCTTTAGCCTACTTAATAGTATAAGAAATAGTATAACTAGAAGGAAGGATATAAGAGACTATAGTAATAGCTAGTAGGCTAACTACTATAAGAATATCCTTATAGATAAAGACGTCTATAGTAAGATATATCTTTTTCTTATTATAACGTACCTATATAGTAAGCAAGCTAATATAGTAAGTAAGCTACTTCTTATTACTAGAAAAAGCCCCTTTTCTAACTATTTATTAAAAACTAAATTCTTAATTAAAAAAGACCTAGTTTTTAGTATTATATAACAATAAAAGTTAGATTTTAAGAATTAATAGTAAAGAAAATATTATCTCTCTCTAACCTATATATACTAAGCTTACTTCTTATCTAGAGGCCTAGATAAGAGATATAGGGGTTAAAGTAAAATAATACTTTTTATACTATTATTTCTTAGTACTTAACCCTTATTATTACTTATAGCTTATAACTAGGTCTTTTTTAGGCTTAATTTTAATTTTTAAAAAATAGGTTAAAAAGTAGCCTTTAAGGTATAATAAGGAAGTAGCCTACTTACTATATTAGCTTACTTACTATATAGGTATATTATAAATTAACTAATTTTAATAAATACTATAAGGAATAAAATATTATTACTCTCTATATACCTCTTTATTTATTATATAAGTTTTAGCCTCTTAATATAGGGTGCTTTAGCCTATTAAAGTACTTATATAGTAAGGAAATTAAAAAGATAATATAGATATAGATTTTATATATTATAAAGGATAACTTTTTTTCTACTTTTAAAGTAGTATTTTTTACTTTAATAGGTAAAAATAACGTATAAGCTAGTTTTAGATAGGTAGGCCTTATACCTTTTAACCCTAAAGTAGTTATTTCCTACCTAGATTTTAAACTAAAGATACTAATACTACTAAGCTTATATCTAAATAGTTAGAACTTTTAAGACCTTAAGATACTAACTATAGTACTAGCTAGTATATAAAGTACTAGTTCTTTTAAAAAAAGGATCTAGTAGTATTAAGGTAGCTTACTAATACTAATATATAAAGTAATTAACTCTTAAGCTAGAGGTATTAGTAAGTTAGCTTATAGGCTTACTATTATTAAAGCTAAAAACTATAAGCTTTATATAGGGATAGAGGTACTAAGTAAGTACTAGAGAGCTAAAAAGACCTAACTATATCTTAAAGGGTTACTTAATATTACTAAAGTAGAGGTATTATAGAGAGAAAAAGGTAGTATTAATACTAAAGGAGAGAATAACCTTTAGAAGGAGGGTTATATAGAAGGTAGTAAACTATATATATAATAATATAGTAATTATAGAAAGACTAAATATAATATATAAACCTATAAAGTAGTTTAGGATAGTAATAAGGAAGGGGATAATAAGTAGTTTTAATTAATTTTATATATTATAGTTAAATTAACTTATATAAAAGGTAGAAGAGTAAGGGAAAGGTAGTAACTTACTATAACTAGCGACTTACTATACAGGTATATTAAGTAAATAAATAAGTAAATAAATAAAACCTATAATAATATATAAACAAGCTAACTTTACTGTTTCCCACTGCCTATAGTTTCAATAAGTTATTAATCATTTGACATGCTACTATATATTTGTTCAACAATGCCTGATCTGCTGGCCGTCACGATAGGCCCTGGCTGGGCTGGCACCTCCCCGATCATTGAGGTCTGCAACTGCTGTTATAACCACTGTTTGCAAGATGCGACCAATCCGAGGATGACTCCACGGACGTTGAATAGGTTTGTGACAACAGGGTTACCAATACTCAGAGCACTCTTTCCGGATAAACGCTCGACAGCCTGCTATGTATACATGCCCGACTAAAAGCGACATATTCTTCCGCAGTTCAGCGCAGGGGTCCATACGCGTCCAATGACTAAGACAGGTGCCAACAAAGCACGGACCATCTAATGGAGGTTGTGACCGGCGCGTCCTCTTATACCGAGCAGGAAAAAAAGTTGCCCGTGTCTCCCATCATCATTTATGACGAGCCGCTCCCTCACCTGCCACGACATGATCTCGACGTAACCACCGCCCCCTTCAGAATATCGACCCTGGTCGCGAACCGTCATCGCTTTAGTACGACGAAGAGAAAAGATATACTGCATGGTGGACTAAATCCTCCATTGCAGCGCATCCGCACCTAGCTGTTCCTCTACGAAATATAACCAGCCCCTTTGTCTGTCACCACTTTTCGCCTGATGGCTCACTCTCCCGTCCACCCTGAGTTCATGTCTGCAACAGGCGACAGGCCGGCCGCGCGCCGTACTCCCGATACCACCTCCTATCCAGTCTCCCGAGAAAATGGCGACATCATTCCCGACACAAAGCAGAACCCGTCCGTGAGCGGGAAGGAGTCACCTTTTGCCAAGTCGTGGGTGCACTTTGTTGCTGGAGGGTAAGTCTCGACTCTCCCCATCTTGCTCCTCTAATGGAGGAAAGACTTTTTATGCGAACAGAAACTGACGGCGCTCTCCTGCTCTTCAGTATCGGAGGCATGACAGCGGCGACCCTGACAGCGCCCCTCGACGTTCTCAAGACCCGCCTACAATCCGACTTTTATCAAGCACAACTCCGTGCCTCCCACCAAGCCCGCTCCCTAACCGTCGGCTCTCTGAGTCCCCTCAGGGCAGCAATATTTCATCTAAGAGAAACGTTCCAGATTCTTGGCTCCGTCTACAAAATCGAAGGTCCCCGCGCGCTGTTTAAAGGCCTCGGCCCCAACCTCGTCGGTGTCATCCCCGCAAGGAGCATCAACTTCTACACCTATGGCAATGGCAAGCGCCTGATCGCCGAGTATGGCAACGGCGGCAACGAGGCGGCATGGGTTCATTTGTCAGCGGGCGTGCTAGCTGGCGTGACGACGAGCACGGTGACGAATCCCATCTGGCTTGTCAAGACCCGGTTACAACTTGACAAGAATGTGGCGAATCAAAAGGGCGGCCTACACAAGCGACAGTACCGCAACAGTGTGGATTGCATCAGGCAGGTCCTGCGCACCGAGGGGTTCAAGGGCTTATACAAAGGCATGAGCGCAAGCTACTTGGGTGTCGCTGAGAGCACGCTACAGTGGGTTCTGTACGAGCAGATCAAGAACAGGCTGGCAGCGAGGGAGGAGCGCATCGTCGCAAGTGGGAGGGAAAAGAATTTTTGGGACCAGACGGTTGATTGGATGGGTAATGCCGGCGCTGCTGGCGGCGCCAAGTTGGTCGCGGCCATCTTGGCCTATCCTCATGAGGTATGAAATTGTCGCGTCTATGTATCTCGCGCAAACATGAACCACTAACACCATGGACGTAGGTCGCGCGGACGAGATTACGGCAGGCACCTCTTGCCAACGGACAACTCAAGTACACTGGCCTTTGGCAGTGCTTCCGCGTCGTATGGATTGAAGAGGGCGTCATGGGTCTCTACGGCGGTCTCACCCCTCATCTTATGCGTACCGTCCCCAGCGCCGCCATCATGTTCGGCATGTACGAGGGCATACTGCGTATCTTCGGCGCCCCAAACAAGGCCGCCGCAAGCTTGTAATTCTCAGGGTTGGTAAACAGCCACCGCCATCTTGGACTATGGACCATAATACAAATAGCAACGGCTTCGAGGACGAAGACGAGAACCACGACAGCAACAACGGCGACAATAACAACGACAACAACAACAACGACAACAACTTGGCTTGATAACTACCCACCGCCAGCGGGGAGCTCATCAACATCGTCAACAATCCAAGACGCCTTGGGTGTAAAAAAGCATAAATCTCTGTACTATATTCATTACAAACCCAGGAACCAGCGATCTCTCGTCATCGTGGCTCAGGGACTGACGGACCGACGGATGAAGGAAACGAAAACTCACCACAAGCTTTGCATTTTGACAAGACCTTCCCTTCTCACATTTTAACGTTGTATTCCATAGGAAATGGCTGCCCAAAGGCAGGCTGGCCTCCTCTTTCCCCTAAAATGGGGGGGGGATAAGAGACAAAAAAGAACATCAACCCCTTTTGCATGTACCATACAGGGTGAGAACGGCTAGAAACCTCTTTATATGGGATAAAGAGGTTCATGGCCTAGGACGAGGCGGTGGGCTCACAGGAGAAACAGCTTTCTTGATCAGCGGATCATGTTGTGCCATTTGGATGGGACAGCATCAGATGGATGGCGTTCCGCGGAACAGCGACAAACGTACCAAAAGTTGAGCATAAACTTATTGCACATAGCCAAGAGTACCTCAAGAGAGGATTTCCTTGAACCGATGATGCACTCAGGGTACACTATTTATCTAATAATTGGATATCAAGACTCCGTCTACCCATAATTCTCGAAAGTCGGAGAGACACTAAAGTCTTTGGAAACTTTTCCGGATGCTATGCCGACGTTCCGGAACGAGGAAGACGCTAAAGGGGGCCGCAGTATGGCGAAGAACGAATAAGGAAGAAGCGCAATGAAGAAACAAACAGGGCATATTGTTTTAGCAAAGGAAACACAAAGGTCAGCCTGCCGAAATATGAGGGTTCAGCCAAATATGTTTGCTTCATTGTTGCTGTTCGATGATGAAAGCATGCATCCCCGCCGTCTCCCTCAAGCAACCAGCTATCCGCTTCTTTCCCGCCTTCAAGGATGGGGGCGGAATAGGAACATGGATTTGTAAGTAGCCGTTTACCAAGCTTGCACCAGAAATACAAGCTGACGCATGGACGAACGTACTTGTTTAGCTCCC
>MU842962.1:0-98723 GCA_030867305.1 Colletotrichum zoysiae | reverse complement strand
TGAAGCTGAAGACGTATGACTTCCATGTCAAGGCCTTGCGAAAGCACATTGTGAGAGTGGAATTCTACAACAACCACAACAAAACGCGCTTCCTGCAGTTCGTCTTTCCTTTTGTTCTAACCATGGAGGAAAAACAGAGGTAAGCCGCATGGGCTTTTGACGTGTTTCACTGACTGACCGGATCTCCTAGATCGTTCATCCGCCGGGCGTGGAGGAAGGGAACTATGTAGGACACGAAGTTGGGGAACGTTGGCTGGATGGATCGCTTTGGCTCAGTTGCTCGAATACCGTCTTGCGCTTTATATAGGGATGGTAACCTGCGTTCGTATGTGTATCGATCGAGGCATGTTCCGTGCTGTGAATAGGCTTTATAAAAAATCAATACCCATATTTCTACCTCCCGGAATGTGTGACATGGACGTGGGTTTCAGAAACAGAACAAACAGACTGCGCTGCGTCGTACCTTCTTTGCTGGTCTGTCGCGCCTTCCTCCTAGGCCCAGCCCGGCATTTCTTCGCCCCCCCTTATCGAAATCCCTCGCTGGCTTCTTTTCCCCTCCCACCTTGCACATCAAAATCGACTTATTAATCGCGTATGGCAATATAATCGGTGCGTGTTGTTTGAACCCTCATTTAACCGCTGCCTGCCGAATTTACTTAGGACTCAAATAGTGCTTCTCGCAGCAGCCAACGCACACCGCTAACGACAGCAGCCGCTCTTGAGGCCAAATGCATCCTCTCGAACCCGGCCAGTTGGTCGCTCAGGTACTGGTTACCTTCCGATTGTCCATCGCTCTGCAGCTAACGTTCTCCAGGCGGCAGCGCTTGACCGCTCAAACCCTGACACCTCCCCTCCACGACCCGTGCTCGTTGCAAAGAAGCCCCCCAGAACCCCGGGTTATTCCGTCTGCCTGCCACCCGAGATTGCAGTAATGATCTTGAAGCTCGGTTGCGTGTCGATTCCCCAAGTGATGCAGGTGAACGAGTTCTGGTTCCGGTGTGGCAGCGAGGTCTTGTAGCACAAGACTCGTATGTGCCAGATCGCGGCCCTCGACATGCCACTTCACAGAGCGCAGTTGTACGCCGACTCAATCGTAACCCTCGTCGACTTCGGACCTGGGGTCCCTCAGGACTCGATGCGACGGATGGTTAGCCGGCTCAAAGCACTCCGATTCCCAAAGCTGGCCGTGTTGCAGGGTCTCAGGGTTGAGAGTAAGGACCAGATATCGCTACTCAAGTGTCTTGCGCGGACTGCGCCAGGCCTCAACACGATCGAAGTCGACACCTGGCCCGAGAGCGGCTCGATACTTACCGTCTTGTCGCGATTCACAGCGCTGACGTGTCTCGACGTGGATCTCGTATACGGCGGTCCCAGAGCGGTAGACGGGCTGGAGGACTATGAAGCCGATACCCAAGCTGCGGTCTGGAAGGAGTTGAGGTCCGCTTCATTGACTTGGGGCCACACTGGTTGCGAGCGGATCCCACCCAAGATGACAAAGACGCTGGTTCAGAGCGCGAGACTGGTTGAGTTGAGGCTCCGATCCAAGGTCTACGGCGACGACCTAGGGCGCTACTCGGAGGGGTCCGCGCAAGAAGCTCTGTCCCTCCGGACACTCCATACCCTCGAGCTTTGGCCGGCCAACCGGCGCGCCTGGGAGTGGGTCGGGGCAATGTCTGGTCTTCGAAGTCTCACTCTGAGCTTCCTCCCTGGCGAGGCCGAGCCGGAAGATCTTCTTTGCCTGTCTCCGCTGAGCGGGCTGACGGAGCTTGTCATCACACAGCGCCCGACGATCGTCCGGGCTACATTTCCACTTGCCGCCGAACACCTCCTGGAGATGACCGCCTCGATGCGAGGACTCGAGCTGCTGCGCTGCGACCTGGCCTCTGGATCTTTACACAATGCGAAGGGGCTCACGGAGAGGATCGCCTGCGAGCATCCTAGACTGAAGGAACTGCGTTTCGGGTTCGGCATCTACCAGCCTGACGAGTCTCTCTTGGCTTCGGCGTTCCTCCCGCGTCACCAGTCGATGCGACGGCTCTTGGTAAGCAAAGTTCTCGCGGTAAACAAGGGGGTCGAGCATGTGGACCCTGTCGTTTCTCTTGAGCATTTAGACCGGGCCGCCGACGCGTTCAAATCACTATTCCCGCAGCTTGAGGTTTTCAGGACAGAGGAGGATCCCTTTGAAAAGGTCTTCTAGAGAGAACGGGCAGTCAGGGTGCCTGTCCGCGTTAGCGAGCTGCGTCCACAGAGCCTCGTAACGAAATAAGATGCTATGCCCGTTGCTCAATCAACTGATCTAGACCAATAACTTTATCTGCTATCCCCGTTCTATTCAATGGTGTCTGTTGTTACCTTTGATCCTCGACTTTGAGGTCTGTCTGAGACGCGATTGGATGGGTGCGTAGTCGACGGCCAGAGAAAAGAGAATTGCCTTCCTCTCACTCAGTCCTTCCTCGCCTACCTTTTACAAGTGGATATAAGGCTGACAATACCGTGAATCTTCATCCGGCGATAACTGCGATTGCCCGAGTATAAGATGCAAGATGACGATGGCCACTCCTTCCTTGCAGTCTTCACTGTGATTGTTACTTACTCTCCCGTCGTATCGGCCGCTCCTTCTCCGTGGTTCCTTTCCGCGCGCACCCTCTTGCTTGTTTATATCGCAGATCTGAGTCAACAAAAAACCTCGTCTTCGCCAACACCTCCAGACTGTCATCTGAAATAGCGTCAAATTGATGCGCTCAATCAACTCCCACAGCCTCGTTTAATCACCTTTCCCTTTTCTTGAGAAACAAACACGGCTGCAGTATCCGGCGTCTTATCGTTCTTAGTGAAGCAACGCTCCACCCAGCCTACCATCTTTCGGCATGCCACAGAGGTGCCCTGGAGGAGAACTTTAAGCTTAAACTTTCGTCACTTCGTGGTACGCCATCACCTCTCCCTCCGCTTAACCATCAAGGCCCCCTCGCTAACGGAGATAGATTCACTACATAATGGCTTCTTCTCTGCACCCCGTACACCATCGACAACACCTCCGGAGCTCGTCTTATACGACAGTAACAAGCATGGTAAAGACGAGATACTAAAATCAGAAAGGATTACACGCGAGGTCGATTTCCTAGCAAGACATGGACTTCCAACGCCCGCCAACCGAGCTCGAACGCAACTGGTTCTACAATGGCATTCCCAGCCAGCCTAAACTTGTAGCACGGTCTAGCTCTCCACCGTTCCGCTTTGATGTCGATGACCCACGGTCGTCGGATCGTAAAGCGTTGACTGTGGTCGGCAAGCATGCTATTGTCAGCACATGGAACGACGAGCCTTCCACACTGAGGAATCAAATATTAGGCATTCTTACCCGGCAGAACGTTGACTGGTCGGCGATTGATATCCTCCGCATCGGATATGCCGACGAAGAAATGCCTGTGATTGTCTCTATCTCGGTCTTGACCGACACACTCCCATGGAAGACGGGTAACCAAGTTGCCTCTGACTGCAGAAAAGCCCTTGTCGAGCACGGGCTTGACGACGTTCACTGCGAGATCAAGGAGTCAAGGTTGGTGAATCTCGCTAAGGTCTTATAGCAGGACGCGCACGACTATCCTCCTCAGCATCGGTCGTATATGTACCAGCTTTCAGATCAGCTAGGAACCGCCATCGCGAGCAAAGACGAGCCCTGTCGGGAAGGCACAAAGGGAATCTATCTACGCCGGACCGGGAGCCAGCCCGCCGAGATATTTGCCTTGACCTGTCGACATGTCTGCTATAGCAGCTCCGAGGAAGGCAGTCGGTTGCCGGGAGAAGAAACGTTACCTGGCAAGCCGGTCATTCAGGCCCTAAAAAAGATACATGATAAACTGAAGTGCCGGCTAGAGACCTACAGAAAGAAGGTGGTTGAAGCGATCCGACTCATGGAGCAGAAATAAGAGGCTTGTGGCGTTGATTTGTCTGCATCCATTGCTCGGCTCCAAGGCGAGACCCATGCTGCCAATGATGTGATGTAGTATTTTGACGATCGCACTGAGTTGAGCAGCAGGATCATTGGAGAGGTCGCGTACACCAGCGACTACGTCGTGCGAACCTCTGAATGTCTCAGCGATTGGTGCTTGATACGGTTGGAGGATGACTCTCACGAGAGACGCCTTTCCGATCTCCCCAACCGCGTCTACATTGGTGGTGACGACCTTAAGTCGCGCTTTTCAGATCGCGAACCAACGATCAGCATCCAAGACCTCCAAGATGATCAAACTATCCAGATACGAGGCATCGTCGCGGTTTCGGAGCTTCAGGACCCCAAGCAAGAACGCATCGTCGGAATGAGGGGTAGAACATCGGGACTAAGATTCGGGGTTGTAAACCAAGTCAAGTCTGTCATCCGCAGAGTCACAAGCAGCCGAACTTTCGTCTCCCTCGAGTGTTGCATCGTGGCAGTCGGAGACAATCCACCCCGTGAGTTCACACAGCCTGGTGATTCCGGTGCTTGCGTTTTTGACCTGGCGGGACGCGCTGTTGGTATGGTGACGGGAGGCATATCGCGAAATGATGTGCTGAGAGGCGGCGACAACTACGACCTGGACGTCGCAGTCGACGTGACGTGCGCCACTCCGATGGAATGGCTTCTGGCGGATATGAAGGCTTGCGGGGTGTCGATGGAGATCCTGTGAACGGATGATAGTTCTGGCGTCTATAGTTGAGGCCGTAGTATTGTACATGCTTAACCCCATTGCCTACAGTTAGGAGCATAACTATCTTCCCCTTTACAAACACTCCTCAAGTTTAAAATATACTCCACATAGTAACAGAAAAACGCAAACAAACACTGTGTACATTAGCCACCTTAGCTCGGTAACGTCTAGAACAGCAGTAATGCCGGGGGCTTACCCTGTGATCTAGGAATGACACCTACGTCATAGGGTTCGGCCAACCTTGGCTTGATCGTCAATCAGCTTAACAGGCTTACAAAAGCTACCATTTTATCTCTGCTGGCTCACATTACCACTTCATCGACTCGACGCCACGTTAGGAAAGGACGTAGGCATAAAAACGAAAAAAGGTACATAAAAATGGTCTTGCAAGGCCCTTCTTGTGGCATGACATGAGTGAAAATACTAAGATCCATTAACCCATTTGAGATGACGATATATAATTCTGCTAGGATTACAGGTCGGTATCTATGAACTGGATTACATAGCCAAATTTACAGCCAATAAACATCACTGGGCCTTTCACGGCCGATGCTGTGGGCCTGTATTCCTTGGGGATCCAGACAACCTTCTCGTTGCCTTTTATAATCCAGGTCGTATCAGGGCTAAGGCCAAACCTGAAAATGGCTGCCTCTAATGCCGTTTCCTCAGCCGTGGGAGCCCCACCTGCTGGACTAGCCAATAGCAGGTCTAAAGTTCCGAGATCGGTATGCAGTCGCGTGTTGGAGGGTGGATCGAATGCGAGACTTTCAAAAGAAATTCCCTCGAGTATTTGGCCTGGGGCGCCTGTTGTGGCGTTCCAGAACCGGACAGTCTCATCGCGTGATGCTGATACAACTTCCTGGCTGTTCGGCGAGAAGGCTACCGCATTGACCGGAAGACTATGGCCCTTGAGTGTCTTTTGGCAGGCGCCCGTTTTAGCATCTAAGAGCCGGACAGTAATACCGTCCATTCCCAATGCTAGTACCTGGCCATTCGGTGAAAAGGCCACTGCATTAACATATTCACGATCTTTCATGAGTATTTGGCGTTGGACGCCTGTTGCAGCTTCCCATAGCCGGACAGTCCCATCGCGTGATGCTGATACAACTTCCTGGCTCTCTGGCGAGAAGGCAACTGCAGTAACTCGATCGCTGTGGCCCTCAAGCGTTCGACGAACACCTGTTATGAGGTCCCAGAGCCGGATAGTATTATCACTCAATGCTGATGCTAATACCTGGCTATTTGGTGAGAAGGCAACTGCGCTGAACCAGCCGCTATGGTGTTCAAGCGTTTGGTAATAAACGCCTGTTGCAGCGTCCCAAAGCGTAATAGTCCCATCGAGTGATGCTGACGCTACTACCTTGCCATCTGGTGAGAAAACGACCTTGTTAACATCGCTGTGATAATTGAATATCTGGTAGTCAGCACCTATTGTGGCGTCTGAGAGCTGGATAGTCCCATCGTGATATGCTGATGCAACTACCTGGCTATTTGGAGAGAAGGCCACTGCCCTAACCCAGTATGTGTGGCATTGAATTGTTTGTTGATGGGCGCCTGTTGCAGCGTCCCAAAGCTGAATAGACATGTCTGATGCTGAGGCTACTACCTGGTCGTTCGGCGAGAAGGCAACTGCACTGACCCAGCCGCTATGGCCCTCAAGTGTTTGGCGATGGATGCCTGTTGCTGCGTCCCAGAGCCGCACAGTGCCATCGCGTGATGCTGATGCTACTACCTCGCCGTTTTGCGAGAAGGCTACTGCACTAATATAATTGCTATGGCCTTTGAGTGTCTAATGACAGGCGCCTGTTATGACGCTTAAGAGCTGGATAGTCCTATTGCGTGATGCTAATGTAACTGCTTGGCCGTCTGGCGAGAAGACAACTGCACTAACTTAGTTGCTATAGTCCTTATGTGTTTAGTAATAGACGCTTGTTGCAGTATTCCAGAGCCAGATCCCGTCGTCTGATGCTAGTGTTACTACCTGGCTGTCTAATGAAAGTGTAACTGCACTAACCCAGGCGCTATAGCCCTTAAGTGCTTAGAGGGGGGTACCCGTTATAGTACCCCAGAGCCGGACAGTCCTATCGTATGATGCTGAGGCTACTACCTGGCCGTCTGGCGAGAAGGTAACTGCGCTGACTGAGGCGCCGTGGCCCTTAAGTGTGTAGTGGTAGGCGCCTGTTGTAGTATCCCAGAGTTAAACTGTACAGTCGTCTGATACTGATGCTATTACCTTGCCACGAGGCGAGAAGGCTACCGCGTTAATATTATCACTGTGGCCTTCGAGTGTCTGGAGGTGTGCGTCCCAGTAAGATTTCACACCTCAAAGACCATTAAGGCGTGGCAGACGTTGATCCCAAGACCTTTGTCGCACTTTGCTCGCAACTAGAGAGAACAATATCAACGCGCCATAGATCTAAAGAGGTGTCTGATCAATCATAGATCCAAAACTTGCAATGACCTTATTGGCGTCTTCAATGAAGTCGCTCAGTTCTCCAGGTGCGTTTAGGGACTGCTATGAGAAAGGTTAGCTCAAGTGTATTACAAGACTATCTTCACTTACCTAGCACATATTAAGAAGCTGCTTCATCACAGCGGCACCATCCGAGACCTTACCCAGAAGTGCCAAGACTTCTAACCAATAAAGAAGATGCGTGTATAAGAAAACCTAAACTTCATCTCCTAAAGACCCTTTACTTTACTATAAATGGTAAACCCAGTAGAGGCATACATACTGGAGATCGGTGGGGATATATATATCTATAACTTACTTATCGATCTTATTTCTGAGCATATATAGCTTTCGAATATCGCAGATATCTCGCCGGAGTCCCTCTTTCATCCGCTCAATACATTTTACCGCTAGCATAGCGTGTGTTTATGCGGCGTCTACTCCATAGTCATAAGGACTAGAGCCCTTAGGACTAAGCAGGAAGTCGCTAAATGACTTATGCAGGAGCTGCACGGGAGTTTCAGAGTCGCGGGGGACGCTAAGGACGGCACGTAGATGGCGCAGCCGCGAAGTGACTCAATATGTAGGTATGCCAAGCAAGGCCGCAATCGCTTTGTAGGACAAGGGAGTGGCGACGAGTACGACAGCACCTAACACATCGAAAAGTTCAATTCGGAGTTTTCCAGCTAGCGGCTTTGGTTTCTCGTTGGTATTATAGCTGCCGAACAAGACGTAGTGTAGAATCGGCAGGTAGATCTGATCTAGCTGGGGAGTGTTGCTGTCGCATTGATCAAGCCAGAGATCTAGTTAGTCGACGGGATCGTCCCGTTCATCTGGATCATCGATAAAGCGACATAGAGTCGCTGCATAAATGAAGAGGAGTGAAGGCGTTATTGACAGATAGATTAGACGATCCAGTTATTCTTAATCCGGCCAGGTCTCCAGTATCTCCCACCTATTCCTAATACTAGCGAATCTTTATTTAAGAAAGGTGGCAACGTCGGCTCGTGTTTCGTCTCGGTACTCTGCCTCTAGATCCAGATTTTAATAACGAACACTATCGAGGGCAGCCACCACAGCAAAGGTAGACCTGCTTGTGACCAACACACGCAGGCACACCGTGTTGACAGTACTTAGCTTAGAAAGTAGGGCTAGAACCTGCGTTAGGTAATCAGGGCGCTCGCACTCGTCCAAGGCGTCAATGATAATAACCGTAGTCAGTCGGCCGGTACCGAGGGGTAGGTCTGCCAAGGGACGCCAAAGGAGTTAGTCGAACTGAACTTCAAGGCCCTTCTTCTCCACCGCATCTCTATCAAGACCGCCGAGGTGTTTCTAAAGACAGCCTTTAAAGGCAGGGATTGACTCAGTCAGTTGCGCAGCAAGGGTGGGAAACAGTCGTATGGTGTCATTACAGCCCTTTTCTCCCCTCTTGAAAAAGTACCCAGCAGCAAGTTAGTTCTTCTTAGCCAAGGAGTCTGCCATTGTACGCGCAATGGTAGATTTACCAGTCCCTGCTGGGCCAACGAGCCAGAAGAACGGTTCGCCAGAATCATTTTCTGCCCAGCAGCAAATCCTTTCCTAAATACAGGTGCAAGTGCCGCTGTCACATATCGGGCCATCTTGGACATCGGCACTATCGTAGCGCGCTTCATAGACGATTGGAAGGTCTATAGGGCGGTGGTCCTCGAGTATTTGGCTATATTACTATTAGTTAACATTCACGGACGGGGAAGGCAGAAAATACTTCGTGCGTCTTTGCTCTGCGAGCTGTTCCATCGCGATTAGGGCCAGGGCACGCATTTCGCCATATAGCTGTTCTGCCGCCTTACTGATATCTTCTAGAGTGTTCCGTAAAGTTACCGTATTCAGAGTGCTTAATTCTTCCCAAATCATCTGCTCCCGTTCCTTAATCTTAGAAAGCATTCCTTCCCAATCGTCATAGCGGATCGCATCCCAACTCGCAGTAGCAAGCCACCTCTGGTAGAATCGTAACACAGTCTTAATCTAGAACCCAAGGATGTACTAGTAGAGGTCAACGATAAGGCTTTCGAACTCCACCCTAAGCCCTAGTTTAACGAGATTTTCTAGCCAAAGAAGACGTTCAAGTTCGATATAATATCGTATACAGAAGGTAACGTACAACAAGCCATCGCAGTTTACTTCTTCTGCTGCACTTAGGTTTATCAACACCGGGAGCAGAACACAAACGCCCGCCCAGGCGAGCGACGCCTCTAGCGACACCTTAACAGCCTCACTAACGAGATTTTTCATAGTCTGGATGAGTCAACCAGCTTGTGCGACCTGGTCCTTAAGAACAAAGTCATGGCCAAAGAGAGTGTATATGATCTGCTTCTCGTCCGCTCGCTGCAGGCCCCGGTCCGTAATTGTTTCGAGCTGACTCTAACGCTCGTTAGGGTTAGAATGTATTCGATTCTTAGTATGATCTAACTCATCGCGCTGCGGAGGATCCTGTGGTGCAACTGTACTATTGGCTATTATAAGTGTTAGCTAGCAGGCTACCGATAGCGCGATGAATACCTACCATACTCTTCCAGTTCTCTAGAGAGTAGTTTCTCATATCGATCCACCAGCTGATAATCCTCGTCACGTAAAGTCTCATAAGCGCAACTCCAAAGTGAAGTTATGTCATACGGTAGTGCTGTCTGTGAGAGCGGCGTGGTGGGACGCGCTGTTGGATTCAAAGTTCCAGGCGTTAGAAGAATAAGTGATTCTATACCTCGGAGTAGCCCTAAATCAGGGCGCGAGGTTCGCTCCGGGAGAGATCGCGAGTTTGGGGACACATCAGCTACCGAGCTGGCTTCGAGTAGTCTAGGCGTCGGGTCGAATCGATTGTCACGGGCGTCTTGCTTATCGGCATTGCTGTTCCCATAACGGGAGGAGTCCTTCAGCCGTTAGAAGATCCTCGAGATTCCCATAACGTACAGAAGGCTATGCAACCTAGCAATAGCAACAGACGTTCAGGGAAATCCTTGCGTTGTTTTCAGTAAGACTGACAATGCATCAAGATAAGGGGTTAACGAGGCTGTGGTCATGCAGGCTGGCAACTATTGGTCCAATCGCACAACAACGACTGGCCAGCGCGCTTACGTGACGAAACCATGGCGGCGACTCGATGCCTGCAAGCTCAGCTTGGGTGCCTTTTGTTAAAATCGAGGTACTGTATCTGGAGAAGAGCGAAAGGGCGCGCGTGCCTCGGAGTAACGTTTTACCGCCGTCTCGCCCCGCGAAGGCTGCCCGAGTCAATGCTCCCAACTGCCACGTCGCTATCTATACAGCCTCCTAAAATGCCACACAAGTTATCAATAAGCCAGCGCTCCGAACTCCAAAGCAGCATCGTAAGCAAGTTACAGGGCAACAAAGCTATCACAGATACCGAGATAGCCCAGAAAATCGTTCCATACAGCACGCAAGCCATTCGTAATGCCCGATCTAACATACTCCGACATAGTTCCGTTAACCCCCCACGCAAGGCAATAGGCTGACCCAGAGAGGTAACAGAGAACATATGGCTAGCGTTACAAAACCAGCTAGAAAAGTACCCGTACATAAGTCAACAAGCCATAGCTGATTTTCTTTCTAAACAATACCAATACAAGGTATCTCGATTTACTATCAGTAGGATACTAAAACAAGCTGGCTAGACGAAAAAGGTAACCTAAAACATCACAAAAGAGCGTAGCCAGGACCTTTAGAACGACTATATTAAGCAGCAATTACATTACAAATTAGACCAAATAATCTTTATTAATAAGAGCGGAAGTAATCGGGGCTTAGGGATACTAGACTAAGGTTATACCCTAAAAGGCGTAACACCGGTATAAAGAAAGCAGTTCCACCAAGGAAAGCGGGCTTAGGTGCTACCAGTATACACCATCAATAGAGTAATTTACTGCAAGGTATATAAAGAGAACACCAACATAAACGTATTTAAAGACTTCCTTAAACGGTTACTCCTATACTATAGTAGTCATCCTAAGCCGAGGTCCGTTATTTTTATAGATAACGCCTCGTTCCACTTCGTTTCCCAATGACTTAAGGACTTATTCGCACAGGCCGGGGTAATAATAGAATACCAAGTGCCATACTCACCAGACACAAACCTAATTAAGTACTTATTTAGGTCAGTTAAGAATCGTATTAGTAAGATATCTCAGGAGGATGCTAACCTCATCCAAGCCGACTTCAAGTCCTACCTCCTTATACAAATCAGAGTTATCAGAGGGGACAGAAAGGTAGGAAGGGGTCACTTTAGGAAGGCACAAATTGTAGCTAATAACCTTCAAAGCACGGTTATAACAAGTAAAGCTTATCAAATATCTGCTAGTACATTCTTAAGTACTCTCCCAAATGTCGCGCTGTGTTGAAAATGATCGTACACCACACATATAGAGCCAGGTAACACCAGGCAATATGCCATACCCAGTGTAGAACTAGTAAACCCTCTCCTGGTTAACCGCAAGCATATTTATGTCGTATCCTTGCGCCAAGGTCAACTCCTGAGCCGTCCTGTAGTGTTCCTTCTGCTCCTCCAAGCCAACCTGCAACTGTTACTAGGTAGTGTATGCCCTAACTGCATCGTCCCTAGGCAAGTTAAAAGCTGGCAGGGGCGACAACGGAAACACCAACAGGGGGGATACAGGATAGCTGCTCGCGTTACTTACACACCCACAACACTGGACAATCACCACTTCAGACAACAAATGGTCTAAGTTACACCAACACCGCTTACGCAACTTCTCCCTTTCTTCCCTCTGTTCTCGCTCGCGTTCGTCTTCCAGCATAAGGCGTCAGAAGTCGTCTAGCATATCATCATGCCCATTCAGTGGCCTTCCGGCTTACAGGTAATTAGCGAGCATCCTCACGTGGTGCAGTAAGAGACGGCAGTATTTACCTTTAGATTGCTAGCAATAGTCCCTTTTTGTACAAGGCAGCCCAGTGCAACGCATAAGCGCATATGCCTGTCTAATACATACGCCTCAATCTAAGCCGACAGTTCTAGCTTCCAGATCTACCTCCTAGATGGCTGTTGCTTACCTTCTAGTAGATTTACCAGTGTCCACACACACGTAGTAGAATGTAGCCGTAATTGTAATCTTCTTCCCGTCATCCAAAAACTTACTCTATTCGCAAAGCTGTCTTATAAAGACCAGTCAATCTCCAGTTTTAGGAATCATTTCGTGATTTTGCCTGTCTTGCAGTCAGTAACCAACAGAATAAGCTTCGTAGCGTCTTCCTTCCCAAAGCTTACCAGCACTTACATCAGCCACCTTCAGTTAGAGGACGTACTTCCAGAACTTGCGTGGCGATATCACAACGTCCAGCTCTGATTCGCCAGCTTACCCTCTATTCTTCACAAAAAGCTTCCATTCCATATTATAGCGAATCGTCAGCTCGCCGTCATACAACCGCTCTAGCTCCCAATTAGCATATGGCACAAAGGTAAGGGCACTTCCAGCGGGTCTCAGCCGGCTTATATAGGTCAAGGGTGCAGGATCGGACGTCTCGCTGTCGGAGGAAGAAGGGTTCAAGCTATAGAAGTCGCTCGCATCGTCAATAGTCCAGACTTCGGCCTGATTCATCGTTACTCAATATAGCAAGATAGCGTGGATAATACCCGTAAGTTCGAGACAGTCAGCTTCTGCCCCAAACGTGGGCCATAGTACATACAACGAAACTTCCATACAATTCTATTAGATTCTATAAGCATAGAGGACGTTTTGTTAATTACAGCACGTAGCATAGCTAAGAACTGGCTTCATTACTGACAGAGGCTGCTTACGTCAACATATACCTGCAAGTCGAGCCAAGTAGTCTGTAGATCCGCTCGCACTGCTGCAGTGGATCTTCAGTTAAGCATAGGAGTAGAGCATTTACAGATACCTATCGATACTTACAAAGCTAGTAATCAGAGCAAAGAATGGATGTTTATTGCTTACTACAAAGCCAAATTTGGATATTTCTCTATTTTATCAAGTACATTCAAGTAGCTTCAGGAGGTCTCCACAATTCAAAGATTGAACGTCTGTGCTAAAAGCGGAAGATAGATTTGCTCCAAACTGTACTGCGGCACTACAGTTTGTCGTATCGGAACTCCCAAGTTGGTGTGCAGTGATGGCTCTTAGGTAGACGCTTGATCATGTAGCTTTCCCAATCGTAATTGAAAAGTCATAGTGTTACGTAGAGGAGCCAACTCCGGCTTCCGTTGCACAACGCCAGGGGGTCTTGGGTGGGATTGAAGAGCCCATTTGGATTACCCAACAACCTCTGTTGTTGGAGGTGAAGAGAATCTGATCAATAAATATACACTGTGTAAGCATCCAAAAGCTGACACGTCCGTGCAGAAAGACATCAGGGTTGGGGATGGAGTAACTCATTCTTCCAGACCCATCCTCCCGTTGAATTGTCGGCCTTCGCACCGTGTGGTCTTTTTTCTGAGTTCAAAAATCAGATAACCAGCACGGACTTGGAGTGCGGCATACCCAGCTTACGTGGAACGTCGACTCTATGCAATAGGATTGTAAAATAAACAGGGGCCTCCAATGGTCTTGCGGCGCAGATTACTGTGCAGAGTCAGAGTCTCTGGCCCCTTGTTGTGCTCTTCCCTCCTTTCATAGTTTTGGGCGTGATGCCGGGGAAAGAAAGCTGATATTGGCTTACGCATGAAGCTACTGGGGGTGGTAACGCTTCCACAGGAGCCGGAAATGGAGCTGTGGGTATTGGGTCTTTGGCAACGACGCAGCCTGTTTAGCCCCTGTACAATGTTCAAAGCGCATGCGCTAGTTAATCAAGCTGGCCAAGACCAGCGCTTTCTTTCCCAGCCTTCAATTCTCCCGAACTGCTCATAACTGAGTTGTGCTTGCGGGCTAAGCCAATCCCAGCTCCTCTAGGGTGACAAATCCGGCTACCAATCACAGCACCATAGCGGTGCTCATCTCTTGCAGCGCCCATGGTGTGAACTACGCCTCGGCCAATTGTTTATTGGCATTACGAGTGTCATGGTACGTACTGTACGGGTGCCAATCCACCCTCCTCTCAGGACTCGGAGGCTACTTGCTCAAACCATGAGGAGAACTTTTGGGTACAGTTTCTACCCGACAAGATCCGCCGCAAGTGCTTGGTATTGGCTACTACGACAAGGCAGAAGTACTTCAAAGTATACGTAAGTGCAATTAGTCAGAGGAAGCCATTTGTGCTCAAATTTCTATCTGTATTATCTAGCCAAATCGCAACCAAGGGACTCGATTTGGCAGAAAGTCGCGGCAGCAAATGACTACACCACTTCTGTAGGCCACGCAATTGCCAGCCCCGCATTTTGGCCCATGAAACTTCCCAGTTCATTCTTTCAGTTAGACCTTTTCTTCACCGGCCGAGCTGGTGGATCGCATGGGGTCCGGTTGTGCCTTTGTTAGGCGACTTCTGCGACGAATAAAACTGGCTGGTGTCCTTTGTATAGGCACTGGATAGACCCTTTCCTTTCTGGGGGGTTAGCGGTGGAAGGCTGCGAAGGGCCGTGACACTCACCATGTCTGCTTTCGATAGCGGCCATGACGGGGCATCAATAGAGCTATACTCATAGTGCTTGTGTTTTAGTCGCAGTACGATGTAGACGTCCGCCTGATAGCGGCGACTTATTTCATCGCATCGCCACATGATGTTTTCTCTGGCCTTTTCAAAGTTTTCGTTGGTTCTATCCCGTGTCCTTGGTTGGGGTGGGTCACGCTGGGTATCCATGCTTCGAATTCGTCGCAAATCTCCCGGCCGCTCTGCGTGTGGTTCATTTGGGGAATTTATTATATCTGATCCCCGGATAGAAAAAAAGTAAACTCGAATTTGGGCTTTTAGAGAAGTCCCATTTTGGCGCAGGTAATTGCCTTTGCCCGGATCGCGGCCTGGTTTTGCGTCGGAGGCTAGCATCATAAGCCTCAGCGGCGTAACAGCGACCGTGGTCCTGGCTGCCGGCCCAGCCCCTAATACCAGGTTGCTGGATTACGCCTGCAGGTATAGATATAATCCACCGTCGCCAACATCATGAGACTATCACTTCGTGACGTATGACACCTAGTCGATCATGCAGAGCAAGGCCTTTTCTATCATCGGCGATGCTATGGATGTTGACGACGACAGAACTAGCACTAGCGTGAGCGATACGTTGCCGTAAGATAAGAGAATATGGCTTCGCCATGACTCGTGCTATACTTTACACCACCGTGGCACGCAGTCCGGTGGTATTGTTCTGTGTCCTGGATGTTTGTTCTGGGTGCGTGTCCTGGATGTTTGTGCTGGGTGTTTGTGCTGGATGTTTCTTCTGGATGTTTGTGCTGGGTGCGTGTCCTGGATGTGTGTTCTGGATGTCTGTTCTGGATGTCTGTTCTGGATGTCTGTTCTGGATGTGTGTCCTGGATGTGTGTCCTGGATGTTTGTTCTGGATGTTTGTGCTGGGTGCGTGTCCTGGATGTGTGTCCTGGATGTGTGTCCTGGATGTGTGTCCTGGACGGACCGGCTAGGAGGCCTAACAGAAGGACGCGGTTTCGGGCCGAAAGCTCAAACGACCAAAGAGGATATATACTTCCAGTTGCAGAATCAAACATGCTGGGGTCGTTTCGGCAGCGACTCCGCCGTTGAGATTGCAACGATTGCATGGCTCGACCTTGCAGCCCGGGGAACATCGGGCGAAGAAAGCGCGCGCGCAAGAAACCTGGATTGGCATCGGAACGGACAAAGTCAAGCAAGCGACGGCCTATTGAGAGGCTGACGAAAGGGACAACCCAGAACTCGTCCGAACTATTTCAATCAGGCTTATTAGAAGTAATCCGTTAGAATTCTTTATTGAGAATTGCGAGATGGCCCTAGCAGGGTGGATCTCCATACTTGGGATGACTACGCTGCCTGAGAACATCACCAGTTCAGATCGCCGTATCGTTATTGCCTTCAAGAAACTAGACGGCATCATAAACGGCCAAAAGAGCACGCAGATAATGCGAAGGCTGGCTTATACCCAATTGCACTGCCTACAATAAGGGCGATGCTCCTCGAGCGAACGCGATTCGCTAGGCGTTTAAGGGAGCTTGTGGTGCACGCGCCATTATTTCTGGTTATCTATTTTGGCACAGCTGAGGCAATCGCGCGGGTGCCTTGACTGTTTGTACCCATATCAAGCTAATCTTCCAACCAGCGACAGATCCTCAGGCTTTGATATGCCAATGCTGCAGGATTCCCCTTCTAAACTCATCACCGCCTGCAAAAGACTCGCGCAGGTAGCAGACTCGGTAGCCAGATCCGGGCGACCATGCGACACCTCGAGCATCGCAGGAGAAGTGAGTCAATTCTTGAGCGCGGAATGAACTAGCTCACGGCTCTATGTTGGAGGCTACCTGTAAGAAGCGTTGCGGCACGAGCCTGTCTCTCCGCGCGGCACTGGGACTCACACCGTACAGCGGTCTCTGAACCGCATGCATGTATTGTAGCACTTAGTCGCTCTCCTTTGTTGCGTTCTGTTGCTTTTCGTAGCTGTGTTGATCGCGGTTTGTCGCTCTATTTGCCGCATTTTCATTGCAGGTTCGTCGCAGCCTGTGTTTCTATGCAATTACCGTATCCTGCGATGAGTGCTGCCTAAGTTCTGGTTTCTCCGCTGGCTGCAATGCACTTGAATGTCTGTCCCCGGTTTGGGACTGCGACCAAGGTCCAGGTCACCGGTGCATGTCCGCCCCCGGGCGCGGGAGATACAATCTCGTATCCAGGATACTCGACAGTGTCAGGTCTCTGTGACTGGTCACAACGAGGCTGGGGCCGCAGGATCAGGGCCGGGTAAGGTTGCGCAGGCGGGATACTGGCATCTCGCCTGTACAACACAGTTGCTACTAGTCACCATGGCTGGGCAATAGTGCGATGACCAGTCCCCAGGCCGTAGCTTGAGTATTGGAGTCTGAGTGACCGGTACCAAGTCTATTAGGAGATGCTTTGACTAATACCGGGCACCATCAAATCACGAGTTACTGGTCCAATCTCTAAGACGGATTTCTAAGACTGGTTACGCTGACCGCCATAGTACTAGTAACAGGAGGCTTGGTTCTTTTTTAGCCAGCTGTTGCATCCAATGCAGCATGGGATTACCAGTAATGAGGGCTTAGTTTAACTGGTGCCAACCAACACCTGGCTGGACTGGAGGCACCAGAATGCTCAGCATCAAATTACAGCGGTGAGCTAGGCCCAACCATGCCTGAATCCCTACGAACGACGTCGGCGACAGTGTATATCGATGCATCCCCGACTCTCTCGACTCAGCTGAGGTCTCAAAAGACAGGGGCTTGTATGTTCCGAAAGGTGGTGAGGTTGGGATAATTCGCAGCGAGCTTCAGACGTTTTCAAGACAGCGTCTCCCGCAAACGTTGTTAGCGGACCAAAGTGACAGGACATGCCCGACTTAGGGAATGCAGGCTAAGTCAACATAGCGCAAGCGATCTCATGGCTTAGGAACTGATAAACACATCTATTTTGCGCTGAATGCGGTGTCTGTTAATGAAGGATATCGAGTATCTTTGCTAAGCCCTGTGCATCACCTGCCAGCGTCCCAGCTTTCTCCTTGTCAACCCATCCAGGAGTGTAACTGCCCCCAAAATCGATGATCCAGGCATTGTCTTCACGGTCGATGAGGACATTCTCGGCTTTGACATCGCCCCAGATGATGCCTTTCTGGTGCAGCTTCTCCAGAGATGTGCTGATCTGTGTCTTCCAACGTTTCCTTAGATCGGGTGAACTCTGGTCAGCTCTTGCTTTCGATAGCACTCCTTTCGTGTCGATCCAAACAAAGAGCATGCCTATTAACTTCTCTCCGTCTCGAACAACTCCATGTAGACGGCAGATCCAGGCTTCGGGGGGGGGAGGTATTTGCGCCATGGCGATTGCTTTCAACGTTGTGAGCTCCTTCTTCGCATGCGCTGGACCAAATGAGAGCCCAAAACGTTTGAAGTAACATTCAATCCCACCATCAACAAGGACCTTGTTTGGTCGTTTGATTAACACGTCTTCAGGGCGATTGTATATTATCTCGACATCCGATGGATGGTAAGACTTAGCCCACTGGTCGAGATCTGTGAGGATGTCGTCCTTTACAGCTAGAGCCGGGTCGGCCCAGCCGTGTTCCCGAGTCTCCGTCTCGTACGGACGTGGGACTTCGTCAGCAGCCTCGAGACCGCAAACAAAATACGGAGGGAACAGATACTGGGAGAGAGTCGGCCGGCCATCCTCAGGAATCGTTGAAGACGATGGCGCCAACTGGGCGACGAGAGGCTCGAACAGCTTTAACAGCCAGTTGTAAGCATCCTCTATATAGAAATCGTCCTGCTCTTCTTCTCCAGACCGCAGTAGGTGTAGGCACTTGAAGTACTGGTCTGTGAGCTCGGGTGATCGATGAAAATGCGACGGAGAGATTGTGCAATAGAAGGCTCGTCCGTTATTGGTTCGTATGATGAGGTCGCAGTCGTCTTCAGTTTCGTGTACCTGCCATCGAGAGATATCGTAGAGTGGTGGATTCGCCATGCTGATTGTTGTGGCAGATGGCGATGAATCGAAACGCAAGTAGGAAAATCTGGCTGCGTTCTAAGACAGTGGAGGAGGTCCAGGTTGAAATCCTTAAGTCCTCCGCTGCACATACCCCAACGAAAGTGCTGTTAGTGAATGTGGTCCGTGCACCAAGCTTTTTTTAGTTGGCAGGCACTCATAATAGGCTAGTTATTATGCGGTGGTGCCGACGACTTGGTGTTCGTCATAATGGCTCACCAATGAAGGCCCAGCAATCGCGCTGGGCGTCTCGCCTGGCCTATTTGTGACAGCCATTTTGCCGGCGACACGCCCTAAGGCGATCTCTTGGCCTTTTTGCTAGTTGGCACTCATAATTGGCTAGTCATTGGGCGGTGGTGCCGACGACTTGATGTTCATTCACAATGGCCCACTAATGAAGGCCCAGCAATCGCACTGGTCCTGGGCGCCTCGCCTGGCCTAATTGTGACAGCCATTTTGCCGCGATCCCTTGGCTTCTGTCCGGTTTGAAGACCCGTGCATAGGACTGTGATCTGTCTAGCTTGTATATGTATGACACTTTCCTTCCCAAGATACAAGTCATAATGACCAACACTATTTATCAAGTCTATCTAATCATCCCAAAGTCGCACCTGAACATCTCTATACCATTAAAATGTGTCGAGCATGGAAATACACTTTCTCGTGCGGGCACCAATCCGGAGAAAAGTGGTACGACCCCGAGAACGCTGAAGATTGCCCAGAGGCCGTGCGCGCCAACCGTCGACACAGACAATATAGGACTCTGTTGCGTTGCAGTCCCCTTGCAACCGCCAGCGTGTCAGCCCAGGGCATTTGTGAACGGGATAAGTGCTACGCCAAGGAATACCTCATACCCTACGGGTGGTGGTGTCACCATTGCGGTACAATGAACGCAGCTGGGACAAAGCACTGTGCGAACCCTCAGGCCGGTCACAGTCGAACGCCGTGTCGCCATGATCCTTGTCGAAATTGCCAAGTCAATGACCCTGCCGAACCACAATACTGAGCAGACCACCTTGTCTCGTCTTCTACAGTTTTCAGCATCGGCACGTGCAGATCAAAGCCTGGAGGGTGGGATGTATGCAAGAACGTCGCCTGCATCATCGACATAGAGAACCTACGCAGAACCTAGCTTCTTAGATACATACGAACAAAACAATAAGAATGCAATCTCGATGAACTACTATTCTGAGGGGCGATCGATTCCTAGCATGAAAGACACGTGTATGTATAATTTGGTTGGCATTGACCTGACCTTGGTTTTGAGTTCTTAGTCCAGTCAGCTACAACGTTATGAGGCGAGAGGCATGTTCATATCCGTTTTGATTGCCAGTTGCGTACAGCTGGCAATCATATAGCATATAGTTTGTGCCAGGATAGCGGAAGCAGGAGGAACGAGAGACGTATAAAAGGCACCAAATAAACGACTTGATGGGTGGCTTAGCGGAAGGGACGAAACGCATTCAGTCCCGTCTGACCGTCTCCGGCGCAGAGCGATCGGACGCATCCGCCTGCTCTGTCATCTTCGCCGAGCCAGACCACGCGAGGAGTACAACAGAAAATCCCAATCAAAAACTCGATTGCTATCATGAAGTCGTTCTTAGATACTGGCTAAATAATACTACTTATAATTGCTTGTTGGGCGCTTGATCAACTAGTTTGCTCGTAACATTGTGACAGCGCCTTGCTTCACCAACTCCCGCTAGTTCAGCTACGTCAGGTCCATGTCTGGTAGCTCTCTGAGGATGGTTAACTGCCCCTTGGCCGATTGGCTTCTACATGGGGGGTTTTCCGCTGGAGAAATCAAAGCCCGGCCGACGAGGCTGCTGTGCCTGTTCTGCATCGGCATGTGGTTTGCTCAGCCGCGACTTTCTTTCACCCCGTCTTTTCAGTCCTTGCCTCGGGGTCTGAGGACTGCACCGTTAAGGTCTGGGACTGGGAGCTGGATGAACTTGAAAAGACTGTCAAGGGGCACACCAAAGCAGTAACCGATGTTGACTTTGGAGGAACGCGAGGGGCCACGCTGCTGGCTTCATGCTCAAATGACTTGACAATCAAAACTATGGGATCCTTCAGACGACTACAAAAACATTCGAACATTTCCTGCCCACGATCATAGCGTGAGTGCCGTCAGGTTCGTCCCCTCGGGAGCCACCGGCGCTCCAGGCTCGAGCAATCTTCTCGTTTCGGCCAGCTGCGACAAGACACTACGAGGGCACACAGACTGGATTCGTAATGTTTACCCATCGCCGGATGGCCATTT
This sequence comes from Colletotrichum zoysiae, assembly GCA_030867305.1. Taxonomy (NCBI): domain Eukaryota; kingdom Fungi; phylum Ascomycota; class Sordariomycetes; order Glomerellales; family Glomerellaceae; genus Colletotrichum; species Colletotrichum zoysiae. The sequence goes on along the minus strand of MU842962.1, from coordinate 77,746 downwards.
ACTTCTCTCGGTTGGCGACGACTATACAGGGCGACTCTGGGATATAAGCGTGACGAGCCCCGAGGTGAAGTTGACGCCCATCCGCCACGAACATGTCGTAACATGTTGTACGCTTGCACCACCCGCTGCGTACATCCATCTAGCCAAACTTGCAGGCCAGAAACCCCTGCTCACAACCAATACGGCCGAGTTTATGGCAACAGGCAGCCGCGATAAGACGATTTGTCTTTGGGACGGCAGGGGAAATTGTATCAAGACCTTAACCGGTCACGACAACTGGGTGCTGGCCCTTGTGTTTCACCCTGGCGGCAAGTACCTGCTGAGTGTGTCCGATGATAAGACATTACGATGCTGGGATCTCGAATACGGGGGCAAGTGTATCAAGGTACTTGGGGACGCACACAATGGCTTTGTCTCGTGCTTGCGTTGGGCACCAGGCATAACTCGCGAGGTGGCTACTCAAGGTGAGGGACAGAAGGGTATCGAGACAATACCAAGGAAGACGGCCGAGAACCCACACAACATTCAAACCCAATGCGACATTGCAACCGTGAGTGTTGACCAGAAAGTGCGTATCTTCGCTAACTGACGCACCTCGGGCGACGAGAGCTTGTATAGGAACCAAGGCCCCCACCCATGTTACATGCAGGGGAACAATATGCTTAAACATCCAGTACTCGGGGCAGAGGCAGAGTAAACTCACGGCGTATGGATCGTGAGGGGCAATTGGCAAGCGGGAGGAGCAGACGTGAAAGGATCAAACATTTATTTGTTACCAAATGAGGACCATGCTGTCCTTTTGCTGACGCTCGGAGCCTTGCTTTGAATAGATGATCACGACATACATTTGGTGGCGTTTCCATTGTATTGATTGCCAATGACTTCAGAACGCCCGAGGCTGCCTTTGCTTGGACACTCTAAACCACCATCTGGTCTTGAAGTGAGTGTAAAGGGATGGCGTACGGTAACGACAGACAGGCGCGCGGACGGTACTAACACGACTCCTGTTGTCATGCCGCTACAGCTGCCGGTTGGCGTCCGAAGAAGCGCCTTTGGTCGGTTGGAGACGTAAATACCAGCTGCAGGAGGCGACTCGCCGCACAGGTGTGCGGGCGGCGACTCTTACGTCTGGTCCAAGGCCTTACCAGCTTTGCCTAGCATGACCAGGACGCAGCCGTCAGCAGGTGACACAGCCTCTGCTGGCGGGCGCGTAGAGAGGTCGGGTCCAGCAAGGCATCCTGGGTTGTCTGTCGCAGGGAAAGCGCGTTGTGTGCGTTGACCTGAGCCGTGGGCGGGCGCGGTGCGCGAGGCCTAGCGTCGTCCCAACAGAGAACCCATGGGCTCCTCCACGCACGTGTCGTTGGAGCTGTTGGTGACGTGACCTACGGCCTGCATTCGGTCGCCGCCAATGGGGACTGTGCACCTCGGTACCCTGATCACTGTACGTTTGTACACGTCGGAGCGGACACACGTTCCGAGCGACCCTGATAGCGGTGACCTGCCTGTCGGGACCGCGCCAGCTACCTCAACCAAGCCCGACACCTCGTCACGTTCATTCTTAGACTTCCCTCACTTTGGGCCGCTATAGGGGGGCACAGAACCACTGTAGAGCTATTACTCAAGGTTTAACCATCTCATTATAGTGACCGTATGCCCCAAAAGCGCGTCTGTGGTCGTAAATGCGGGTGACAAGACGTTTCATAATCATGCCACGCGTGACGCACTAACAATAAGCGTTCTGAATTCTGTCAACGCAGGATCTCCATCGCAACCTCCAAGTCCTGGATCTCCTTCTTCAGTCTCTCCCTACGCTCCCTCGTCCGACGGGACTCCCCCGCCAGAACAAGTAGCTTCTCCTGATTGAGGCAAAGGACCCATTGCTCCGAAAATAGCCGAAGGGGGCTCTCAGGGCCAGAAAGCAGCTTGTAGTTGACCGACTGGCTGAAGACGTTATCAACGAATCGCTTGTGAGCTACCTTATAGTAGGCCTCGAGGGTGTCATGAATGGTCTCCGTGGCATGTGCTGCGTTGCTCTTGTTCGTGACCGCGTCCGGAACGTCACTCAAATCGACGACAAGCTTGACCCACATGCCAGACGTGTCGCTTCGGGCCTTGGGACGCAGTGTTTCCATGATCCGGGATCCATAGCTCTTCTGTTGGTTGTGGTTGAAGTAGTGGTTCAGCGTGTACGGCTTCAGGTTCCGCTCGACGTTAACCAGCAAGGTCGCCTGGTCTATGCTACCCTCGTATTTGGCGCAGAGGTCGTCCAAGATGGCGGACGAGACGTTTTGGAGCACCTGAGTGTCTGCACAAACGATCTCTAGTGCCGCCAGGATGAAGCCATGAACAAGCAGGATGATCTTGCTGAGGTATTGCTTCGCGATCTTCTCCCACTTCGCCGATTGCTCCCGAAAAACACTTGGAAGAACGCCGTGGCCGAGGGAGCCCAGCTCAAGGCCACGGGAGTGGCGATGAACAGCCGCAATCCACTTCATGATGCCCTCTTTCGGAAGTTCGATAAACCAATCTGTGGTGATGATGCTATCCAAGTCAGGAAACGCCCCAGGTGTAGGAATATCAAATGTATCAAGCTGAATAATGCTGCTGTTTTCTTCATCTTCCTTCTCCCTCTCATCGTCCTCCTCCTCTTCATAAAAGAGAGGGCTTGCAGGCACAGGGCTCGCAGAGACAGGGCTTGGGGGATCGATCACTTCTACTGGAGCTTCGGGCGCAACCTGCGTCTCTGATTCGAAGAGGTACTTGCGAGCAAATTTGTCGAAATCCGTGTTGAACTGTTCCGTTGTATTGACGACGGCTGTGATAAGTCGCAACGCGTTCCTGTCAAATGCCGGATGTGCCGAATAGTCAGCATTTAGCGCGGCACGAACCAGAGCCTGAAAATTGCTTGCAATGCCAACGAGGTACTGTTGTTGTTCACGCTCTGTTTGGCGAGGCACTCCAAGATCCTTGAGCTTCTTCTCGGCGTTCGCCAGTTTCTGTCGCGTCTCGCTACGGAGTTCAGGAAAAGCGCGATCAGTGATCTCGCCAAGTAATTCCTCCAACCGTTCCCTTAGCGCAGATATACCAACCCGATCTTCCGGAATGCTGTTCCAGGGATGTTCCTGGAAGATGGCTTCACGCTCTTGTAAAGCAGCGAAGGCATTGTCCTCTTCGCCGTGGTCGTCGCCCCCGCGGTTTGTAATCACATGGTAACCAAGCTTGAGGGACTTTCGGTTGCCTTGCACCAAGTTCACCACAGCGAGTCTGGCGCTTCGTTCCGTCACCAGATCGGCCTTGGTCAAAATTCCGAGTGTTCGGTCCCCGGCTGGATCTGCCTCCTCTGCAAGAGCCAGAATTTCCTGGGTGGCGACGTCGACGTTGCTGGGCAGGACGGCGAGAATGATAGTTCGACTGTCCTTGATATACCTCTTGACCATATCCTTAATAAGTCCTTTATCCTTGTTTGTAGTGACACCCTCGGTAGTGGTGCGGAAGATGCCAGGTACGTCGATAATAGTAAGATAATCCTCGTTTGGACCGCATTTCTCGATTTTCAGTATGTCCTCAGAGAAGGTGTTTTCGCCAACTGCATTAGAAAGGGTTTTGATGCCCATGAGAGCGTTAGCCTGGAGTAATAGTTAGATTAAGTTTTCATTCTATTCTGGCTGATAACTTTACCTGTGCCAAGATGTCGGGAAACTCTGTACGGAGCTGTGCAGTTGTCTGCACTTGCCTGCGGTACAACCCAAGCTCCCTTTTGTGGTCTTTCGACGCATGTGGACCAGGAATGATCGCGATGTCGATTCGCTGTTGTGTCTCGCGGCGATGTGTGATCTGGGTAGCATATCGGGTGCAAAGTTCCTGGCCGCGAGGGAAGGGGATTCCCGTCAAGCTCTCGAGTAACGACGACTTCCCCGAACTTTGATCACCCACGGCTACAAGCTGCGGAAGAGGTAGATAGGCTCCAATGTTCCTTTCACGGAGTTGATCGATCTTCCGGAGCCGATCCGGGCTCGTGAGGGGGGAGTGCTGGTCGCTGGACTCAGGAGACATTGCAACGGAATGAACAATATGAAACAAGAGATCTTGATTATGGACGAAGCGGGAAGTGAAGGAGGAGTGATTGAAGACAGAGACCGGTTTTATCTCTGAAGTGAGAGCTGGTGCCTGCTTTGGAGGCATCCGCAGTATGGCCTCCGGCAGCAACGCAATGGTTGGAGTCTGTTATGAGGATGGGCACGAATGCAGGGCGTACCAACTGACAGGGATACTACCGAGCTGTTGCGCAGCTATGTATGAGGCCGTGCAAGTCCAACAAGCATAACAGGTACAAGCCGCTTCCTACACCAACGACTTGTACCTGCTGTAGTTGAGGTAGGTATTCTGGCAACGTCATGATAACACTGGCGGAAGAAGAGGGGGAAGCATATCCTGGAACATCATCGGCATTGGCATCCGAAACTACCTGGCATTGTGTCTTGGTAGAATAAGGAATGAGGCCAGCAGACTGCTCATGCAGCTATTCACAACGTGGCACTGATCTAGTCGCAATGGCGGACCCACTACACCAGAGCTGTGTTCACCGGCTGCAAGCCCCCTGCTTGCAAGTCACGCTAGCCACCAAGGGTAAACATAGCTTGTAAGCCAATGGCCTTTCAACGCAACCGTTGCCTATTAAGTCTGATCAGACGTTTGCACAAGGAACTCGACAGGCCGCTGCGCTTCAGCGTTGTAATCACACTCAGAGTGTTTGCAACTGTCAAGCGCTCAGAAACATGCAGTCCATTCAAACTGGGTCCAACCAATAGGCATCAATGTTAAATCAGCTTGAGCATCTCCATTAGTACCCCTCGTTAGGGAACGGCTCAGCATTGGGTGCTCTGCATACCAGGAGCGGCTGGATGTTGGCCAACTACATGGTTCTAACAGACTTCGTTACCAAGACCTGGATAGGCACGAAACTATGCCCATTTCGGGCCTTCTGCAGCTGGTATCAAGGTATACCCTGCTAACAGGCCTCACAGCAAGCCGTATCACGATAGAGGTATCGTGCCATCCGTGACCGCAATGCAGCCAAGCCGGTCAGTTGGCCTTTTAGACGCCTTTGGCCGTCCACGGCTGGTTACACTACCTACTTGGCTGCAATGCGATTGGTTCAGGGGCAAGGAGCATTAACATCCTGGAAAACTTCATTTTTCAGGATACCCAAAGTGTCCAATCAAGTGCTAAGTTTGCATCATGCTTGCAAAATGGCCTGATCAGTGACATCGCACACCAATACAAAGCTTGCGTGTAAATGAGACTAGAATTACATCCAGCTTGGCCATGTGATTCTTGTTGTGCGACAAGTCACGCATTAGAGCGTGCAGTCAGAGTGCTTCCACAACAGCTGCAACGTAAGCCAATCAGCATGGATGGAACAGAAAACGACCAGAAAGTTGCAAGGTAGTTTCAGTGGACGGAAGACCTTCCGAATGCATGGTGGCATTTGCCGAAAGTCGTGGCCGTCATCAGCAGGGTGCCTCCGATACACACAGCTAAGCTTATTTCCAGTTCACGTGGCGGTTCGCATTTATGGATACGATCACTGGAAAGAGGATACGACCTAGCGTCGCGCGCAGCAAATATATATATAAAACCACCTCGGAAACCCACGTTGAAGGCAACTGGTTATGAAAACCATACTTATCCCGACAACCATGGCGAAAGAGACGGGAACAAAGGCAGCAGAATGGTACAAGTCGCCTGCCGACGGCGAGACCCTGGATGTCGGACCCGAAAAGTCGTAAGTCTCATTCTTTACGTCGACATGCACTTGTAAGGCTAATCTCCCCTTGAAGCCCTTACACGAGCCCAATCTGCAAAATCTATTTCAAAGACCAACAGCCGTTTACGATTCCACGGGAACTCATCCGTGCGAGTATCGAGCTTGACAAGATTTGCGGTAGCTCGAACAGCAGCATCCACATCAAAAATATGCCGGATGAAGCAGGCCATGTTCTCGTCCACTACCTTTATACTGGCACTTGGCAAACCCTCTGCAAGAAATATTCACTACAAGACTCTAAGGCGTCAACCCATCTTGAAACCAGTGTACACGTCTACGCTGCTGCACGAGCCTACGGTTTTCCAGGTTTGGCCGAGCTAGCCAAGAAGAGCATCTGTCAGTCTGCAGATCCGCTGCCAGCGCAGGATGTCATCGCCTTGGCGGCCGATGTGTGCGAACTGCTGCCAGAAGATGATTCGTGGTTCTTGACCTTTACTCAGATCCGTATTGAGAGCCTGTTCAAGGACCCAAGCTCCTTGAACCAGTCGGTCTTTCTCGGATGCTTTGACATCAAATCCACATACTCAAAGATTATGGTCAGAAGCTTGGTTCATATCTGCTGCCAAAACTCGGTATTACTAAAGTCTGCCGAGCCTACCGAGTCTTGCATCCTATCTCCGCTAGAATCATCGACTGTCTCAGGAATCGATGTTACGCCCTCAACTGATTCACCACAGGTCTCGGACTCAGACTTGGAATTCCCAATTCATTTATCATCGGGTGTTGAGGCAGATGTAGCGGTTGAAGCTCCAGCCGAACCCGACGCAGCCCCCTGGGAGCCTTCGGTGGAGGTGGTGGAAGAAGCTCCAGCCGGGCCCGAGGCAGCCCCTTGTGAGTCTAATGTGGAAGTACCAGATGAATGGAAGACACTATGGCAAACACTATCTAAGAAGAACAAGAAGAAGAAAAAGAAAGGCAAGGCAGAAAAAGCGCCGGCGTTGTCTTGTAGTTCTATGGCAACGCACATGATGGACGGTGGATGGAAAGATTGCTCAAGCTGTTATGAATTCATGACCGGCTTGTCGGCATGTTAATACGGGGCTCCGACGAATATTCTCAGCGATCAGTTGCAATTATAACGGTTTTCCTCAATAGAGCGTTCACTAGGTTAACTAGATTCAAGAGGTTTAACGAATAGTTCGGGGATTACTTACTGCAGTTTGATATCGAGTTAGCTAGAGAAAAGCATCTATCCTTTAACACAGTTGAGAGAAGATATCGTGACCTAGAGCTCTTGTAAAGCTGATAGATTTGCGCGTGCAAGCACTATGCCGCAAGATGGCACGGCTCCAGGCAGTCCACATCATACTCTCGTTAAACCCCGCAGTCACCGCGCCTCAAACCAGTCTCCACACCACACTAGTTTCCAGTTCTGGCACCCGTTCTGGCACCCGTTCTAGAACTAATAGTCTCAAAATCTGTTCTGGCACCTGTTCTGGCACCCACTCTAGCACCCACTCTAGCACCCACTCTAGCACCCACTCTAGCACCCACTCTAGCACCAGTTCTAGCACCTGTTCTAGCACTTGTTCTATAACCTGTTCTAGTACTGTACTTGGTCTTGGAACCCGTTCTAGCACCTGTACTGGAACTTGTTCTGTACTGTAACCTGTTCTGGCAGTCCATGGCCACTCCTTCCCCTCTGCAATGTATGAACGTAGACGCTCCTCTGCCCATTTTGTCCAACGGCGGCGCTTGGGCTTTTTGCCGTCTTCCTCAAGACTGTCTGGGCTAGAGTGATGATAAGAACTATCACAATCACTTTGGAAATAGCTCGCATTGTTGTCGTTGTCATCGATGTTGTCCGAGCCATCGACATGTCTGAATTTATCACTGTTTAACAGCCTGAAAGTAGCCTCCGCTGCTCGGCTAATCAGCCATAGTGATACGTCGTCAGATTGCTCTTCTCCCCTCGTCCAAGGCCCACTGAGACAACAGCGCCTAATCATCCTTGACTTCCGAGATGTACGGACGGGCAGTCCCGTGCATATTAATCGCAGTTGGCCTCGGCCTTATGCTCGTAGCAATAGTCGATGTCGTCCTGCCAGCTACAGGCACCCATTGGGTCTATCGAAGCGGTGAATGCCGGCTGACTAACCTGCCGCTGAGGATAAACGGCCATGCCGCATCGTCAAGGGTCTTAATTGGGTGGGGGAGCTCTTGATCTGCCAGCGCCTCCAGAACTGCACTGGAGGATGGGGCAACCTGAGTAGTAACTGTGGATAAACGCGATCTCAGAGTTGAGAGGGTAAGCAAAAAAATGATCGGAGTGGCAGGCCGTCCACAGGCAGCCTCCTAATAGGCTGAAGGGTACACCCTGCCAGCGTAATATCCATGTATTACAATATGACGTCATTATAAGGCAACGCTAAAAGGGCCAACATTCAGAATGCCACTTCGGACCTCTTCTAAACACACACGTCACTGAATACGTCAAGAATAACCCCACAATACGATACCGTACCTCTTTTGCGATCGCCTGTGATACCAACAGCCAGAACGGGGTCAAGATGGGAGGTGCCGGAACAAGACAGGTTTGAGACAAATGTTTAACTGCCATTTGCATTATGTAAAGGCGGTATCATATTCAGTTCTGTCAATGTCCGGCTCAACGCACTCCTCTTCTCTTAGATTTTGATTATCTCTTGCTCAACGCTGCTGCTGCCGACCAGCCCCTTATATGTCTTGTTAGGGCAACGACGTTCCTTCCCGAAGGATGCCGCACCGTCGCCCCACCAGTGGTGCCCCAGTACCCACTTGGATCCCGCCTCCGAGCCCACAACATCCATCCCTTCCTAAAGCCCGAACTTGCGTGTCGTTCTCCTTACACGGCTTCTTATAAGCCTTTTTGTGGTTTGACGACTCGTCTGCAGTGCCGGTCTCCCGATTTGTATTGCTGACTGCCTTCGGTTAGATGCCCTTGTCAATCTCATATAGGTATCAAACATAGCCAACATTGTCCAAAAGGACTGAAACATAATGGAGAAAGCGTTTACGGTGTACTGTAGAATGAATATATAGTCTTAGGATGTAACAGTACAGTATAACTATTGCGAGACCCATCTATCCTAAGTCCCACATAAGCTCAATATGGAGCACGTCAATCGCTCCAACTTGCAGCTTCAACCCGAGTTCTTCGTCTCCTCTTATTGACGCCACCCTGAAATCGTTTCCATGCACTAAATCATCAACAGCAAAGCTTTGAATGGCAGCAGATGTCTCTGCTGCCATTGCCAGAGACACCGTACCTGAAAATTCCCGATCAAATTCAAAAAAGACCGTCAGTTGGCTGGAAATGAAGTGAAAGCCTGGGAAATCCACAAATACTTTATATGAAATCGGAAGATCGTCACTAAAGATTTCCAAAGGCACAGATGATTCCTTCATAAGAAAATCATGGCTGACGGATGGCTGGCCCTGCTGTGGCACTGGTAAACCCCCTCGAATCTCTTCTGTGAAAGTTCCTGAGTTGGCCATGCCTCCAGATATCGTGACGGAACTAGGAACTGACGAAAGAGGAAGGCATGCCCTTGATTCCATCGGAGCGGATAAGAAACCTCCCCTGTCTGAGGTGAACTTTCGTATCATAGTCTGAAGCTCTTGCATCATGCCATTAATAGTCTTTCGCCAGGCTTCAACCTGCTTCTGGGTCATCCAGTCAACGTTTGGCACGGTCCATTTTGGGTATATTCGTTGGTGGGCGAACGATATTTTGAATCTGCCATGCCGTTTAATGAGCTGGTCGCAAAGAAAGCAAGCCGACTTGCTGCAGCCGATGAACCGAGGGGTTGGTACGCATGAAACTCGCTCGTAATGCAATAAGAGCTGCACCTCCGCGTGGACGAAACAGAGGTTTGCCGTCCCATTTGGCAGAAGGGGTGAGGGTGAAATAAGAGGCTTAAGAGTAATCTCTTTGAAAATATTGCGATAAGCCTTTCTCATTGCCATTTTGGCCAGGTCTCTGCTTAAGTTGAGATATCGGGCAATTTTGTCGATCTGCGCAACAACCTTTCGTGCTGCTTCAGAGAGCTGGTTCAGAATAGTATTGAGCTGTGACTCGAGCGACTTTTGTTCTATGCCGATAGATGCGTTGGCACAACATTCCACTGCGACTTTGACGCGCTTGCGCAAGTCGGGGCCGGTTTGCTTCGATTCCAAAGGCTCTAAAGCCTCTACGACATGAGTCAACTTAAGGTAGATTGTGTCAAATTCGTTTCCTCGTAGTTTAGGAAGTAACAGCGTCGTCATGCGGTGGCGTAGCGATGTTCTTTTCTGTCTCTGCTTCGCATTCCAATGAGATGGTGCAGGGTACCAGGGTGGCATCACTCTCTGCAGGATTCGATTTTCACTAATTGCAAGTACCTCATTGAAAAGTCGGTCCTGTACAGCGTTTCTATTTAGGACTTTCCAGGTCAGCTGTTGTCTAATATCAAGCAAAATATCCAGCATACCTCCACTTGTGCAGCCCTCTAGAACCCGAAGTAGACACCTTATACTTTCGACTTCCTCTGTTCGCTGTAGCTCGTTACGAGCAAGCCGTATGAGAAGCCCTTGCTGGTCTGGCCGCTCCTCAACGCAAGCTGCCGCTATCTCCGAAAATCCCTCAGAGCTATGAGCAATGAAAGCAACATGGTCGGCCAGTTGCATCTCGTCTTCGAGCCGCAGAACATGGTCAGAGGACTGAAGGCCCCCTCGGTACTGATGCCGGTAGTTGGCTTCCTGGCGGGGCGTTTGCCTCAGCTTGGATACTTGGACAATGGCTTGATGGAATCTGGTCTCATCTTCGATGGTCCACAACAATGGCATTTTGGTGAGTGTCGTTCTAATCATAGAATCTAAGTACAGACGAATCAACAGAACACCGTCTCTACCTGGGCGTCGACACTTTCTATAAGAATAGTAACGACACCTGCAAGGGCTTGGAGGTCAAATAGCAGCCGATGAGCAAATTGATCGACAAGGGGTCGGACGCAACCCCGAGGCTTGTTAGGCTAGACTGCGGGAAGTGTTCTAAATCGGCATCGCTTTCCCTTGTAATATACAAGACTTGTTGGGCAGGACCTCGGTTGACAGACATGCCGGTACTATCGATCCAGATAGCGACATGTTATCCACACTTCCCTGTCGGGCACCTAAAATAGGACCCAACCAGAATCCTCTCAACGTTACATCTGACCGGCTGAAGAGTTAATGGGCCTCCCGCATGTGCTTTTCCTCCTCAGCCAAACACGTATCGCCGTTTTTTCACAACCTGATTTGAGCCCGCAGCAATGCTGTCCGCCGATATGCAGACTTCTGTAACACTGGTGGAGATCTTCGGATCACCATGGCGTCTGAATGGCAGCCCCGAATACAAAGTGTATCGGCAGCTTGTATATCACACAGCGCGCCAATACAAGTGCACCCCCCTGGTATATGCATGCTTGCAGCTGGCGAGGGGTCTGCTTTTGTGATGGTTTGCCAAAGCCAGACATGTGGTTAGATTGGCCCACATCCCATTCCGAGACGACCGACAGATCTTACATATTGTATGAGTGCTCTTATCACTTGGAGGCAGCCAGTTTGCTAGAACAAAGCAGGCAGCGTCAGCACGCATGAAACCATGCATCAGACTGTCTACTATTGGAAAGACTGTAATTCTTAACAACTTCGGCTTTTCGCCACATAAATTAAGGCTCCTTAATAAGCTACTCTTTTCAAGCAAGCTCCATTTAACATTCTGATTATAGTAACCGCATGCCCCCAAAAGCGCGCCTGTGGCAGTAAATGCGGGTGAAAAAACGTTTCTTAATCATGCCACGTGTGATGGTCGGAGACGAGGTGCGATAACGGGAAGCTGGATCTGGGGTTGCGCCCGGAGTTTCCGGTGGGCCGTAGCGCCGTGGTCGTGACCAGAAGCCAGCGGCGGGGAGCTGCGTTCCCAGTTCGTACCTGGGCCGACCTCGGGCGTGGTATCGCCGGTGTGTCCTGACTGGTTGACTTTGCAGTGAATGGGGCGGAGGTGGAAAGGAGGGGCCAGCAGGCAGCAGTGGCAGGGGTCTAGCTAGCTTTCATTGGCTGAACTGTTGCCAGGCAGTTGGAAGGGCGATAAGGCGACCATAACGCTGGATGAAACGCCTCAAGCACGTCTTTTGTTGCATAAATGCCATGTGAGCTATTGCGAGTTTGCAATTAAAACGACTGTAACGGCTCACCAAGTGCCTTTATAGCATTGCTGCACTTCCTTTCGCAAAAAAAATCCGCACTGGTTCGTTACCGCAAACAGGACAGGGCAATTCCATCTCGTCGATCACATCCGACCACGGGGTAATCCTAGGCTGCCCACCGGCATCACCTTCACCGACGCCTGACGCAGGTGACATACCTCTTGGCTCTACCCAAGTTCACTCCTAGTAGAGTGGGTTGGTTGCCAGGCTTGAACTTTGTTGCATACGAGGCATGCCAGCGTCGGCAAAGACAACCTACCCCTCTCCGGTTCGCACAACCCAACATAGGTAGGTCCAAATATCTTGATTCTTCATGCAGGTCAGTTTGTGATAGCCCACGCATGAGCACAGGGACGGGCGCATAGACCGCCACGTGGACTAACAGTAAATCATTACTGACAAAAAGCCAAGTCAGCTAACACGGGCGGTAAGTCTGCACCGTAAATTAATAATCAGGCCAGCAGGCTGGCTGCCCATGCAGCTATATACGACGAGGTGGCACTAATCTAAGTGCTACTGCACCAGTGACGGAATGATCCTACGGTCATGTACACTCGTTGGAAGATCGAGAGATATCTTATGCAATCTTTCGTGATGTTATATAAGTCACAATTACTGCCTTGTAATTGTGGTTCCACTTTTACTCCTATTCATCACACAATCAAAATCTAATAAATTACCTGAGAAACGGTCACGATTAGACAATGTATGCATTATTAAGTTACACAAAGCTGGCCATACATCAACACTTAACACAGTCAGCAATCTAGGCCTTCTCTACTCAGATCCGGGCTGACTGAAGGATGCTGAGGCGATGTACAAGTGGGCTCTTCAAGGCTAAAAAAACCCCACTTGGATCAGTTAAAGCTATAAGGACATACGTTCACGGTTCCCGCCTTAAGCACACTACAGAACCTTGGTTGTTTGTAAGCTAAAGAAGGGGATACAGGACTTGGAGGCTGTAATGGAGATCCTGCGTTGACAGGCATTTCGCACGATTGTTGGAAGTTTAGACGTCACACGCGGCATAATTAAGCAACGTCTTGTCACCAATATTAACAGCCATAAACGAGTCTTTATGGCATTGGTTTACGTGATGATCAGTTTCATCAAAAACAAGAAAATCCCAGGAAAGGGACAATGCCAGGCGTCATGTCAATAACAAGAGCAAAATTTAATTGTTATTAATATTTACATTAACAATTGCCCTCACCTTTCTATATAGACGGGTCGGCCACTTCCGAATCCCACAGTCTACATCGTAGATCGTCTGGAATCGCCTTTTTGGCAATTATGGAGGGGAAGACCCTAATTACAGGGGACACCATGCTTCTCTCATAAACTGCGACACAGTGTTTGCCTCCATTTTCCTTGACCGACTTTTGCAGCTGGGCTAAGACCGCGACCAACATGCGCAACTCGGTCTGATGCCTGCTCTCCCAGTCAACGAATTGAGCCTCAACGTTGGTGATCTTGAGCTCCTCGAAGGATTCGTTAGTGTGACAACCGACTATTAGCCAGGGTGTCCGACCGAACCAGACCTGCGGCAAGTACGCGCCTAAGCTTCTTCGCTTGCTTGCGGTTTTGATTTCTGCCGCCGTTGCTTGAGCCATGGGTGCTCTTCGTCTTGGTGATTCGATGGCAGCTGTGTTGTCCACAGTGTGATCACTGACCGACAGTTGATTCATAGCGGAGGTCAATGAATCGGGCCCGCCGGCTGCTTCGCTGCTTGCTCCATAACACGCGTCCACCTCGAAACGCACGACGCACGCCAGCTCTCCTAGCTGATATCGAAGAGCCCGATGATGCGACGCGCTGTCTTCTAAACCGGGTGGGTATTTTGTGCACAGACGCTCGAAATTCCTTCCCCACCCAGAATTCTGAGAACCCATGACCAGTTCGCGGGCATTCTTTTCGCATCGTTCAATGATCAGAGTGCGGTGGATCAAGTGAAGGTTGAAGCGAAAGCTGCCTTGTCGACGTCCGGCGCAGAAGTCAAGCAGCTTCCTGAGGCTGTTTCGGTTGACCAGGACATCTATATTGTCGAAGCGGAACGATTGATTCATGGTGGCAGTGGCCCGGAACAGCGGCTCGAAAGGGAATTCAGGAATACGTTCGGCGTTCTGGTCCACGAAATAAGCAAGTTTGTCTTTCGGTAGGATCATCGGCAAGGGAACGTCCTGCCAAATCGCCGCAAAGCCTGCTTACAGTCATTGTCTGCAGAAAGTTCATGCGGTGTGAAGCCTACCTGGGATGTAAACCCTCGCATCGTGACCAGTTCTCCAGTTGTAGCTACAAACCAGCTCACTACCTGATGCGCTAGACACTGAGGTATCGGACGGCCTGACAGCAGTGCGATCAATACAATGAATTGCCCTACTATCTAGTACGTTGTCCCATATCCAAAGCTCGCGAAAAGAATAATTGGGGGCCGGATGGCAAATCCGTACGTTAGTTCCAGGTACGTGATTGTTCTTGTCCCGTTGGTGCTGATTGAGCGCGGCTGTTGAGGAAAACTGTCTCCCGCAGGAGCAAGATTCCATTGTGTGTAGATTGTGTGGAGAGGCTGAGGGTTTGTCCCAGACAGAGATATGTTAATGGACAAAGAGGATTTCAGAGAGAACGGACAAGCAACGACGGGTCAGAGCACGGTACGGCATGGCTGCCCGACGTCGTCACTTGCGCATAGGCGCCTGACATGTTAGGGCCAATGACCAGTACTGGACGCTAAGCTGAGGCAGATTGAGCAATTTTTGGTGGCCGACGATGTAGATATCTGTAGTCCACTTGCGACGGAGGGTGACCTGGGTGGCGTACCGGATGCAAAGTTCCTAGCCGCGGGGGAAGGGGATTACCGTTAGGCTTCCTAGTAGCGACGACTTCCCGGAGCTTTGATCTCCTACGGTCACGAGCTGTGGTAGAGGTAGGTATGCGCCGATGTTCCTTTCGCGAAGTTGATCGATCTTCCGAAGCCGATCCACACTCGTCAGGAGGGGGGAGTGCTTGTCGCTAGGCTCAGGAGACATTGCAACAGGGTGAACAATATAAAACAAGAGATCTTTGGATGGACGAATCACGAAGCACAGGAGGACTGAGTGAAGGCAAAAAAACGGGTTGCTTATCTGATATGAAAACTGGTGCCTGCTCAGGAGGTGTCCGCAGTGTGGCCTCCGGCAGCAACGCAACGGTTGGAATATGTTGTGATGATAGCCATGCATGCAGTACGCACCAACTGAAAGTGTGGTAAGAATCCTTGCGTGGCCTCCCACTACCACCTCTGCTGCCGAGCCACTACGGAGGTATGCGGGAGGCCGTGTAAGTCAGACAAGTATAACAGGTATAAGCTGCTTCCTGCATCAGCGACTTGTACCTGCCGAAGTGGAGATAGGTATTCTAGTAACACCATGATAGCGCCTGGCGGACGAAGGCGGGGAAGCATATCTTGAACACTATCGGCATCGGCGTCCGAAAATACCTGGCATGATGCCTTGGTATAACGAAACAATGTATAACGACGTGGCACTGATCTGACCGCGATGGCGGACCCCTCACTGCACTCAAGCTGCATTAACCCGCTGCAACCCCCCTGCTTGCAAGTCACGCTGGCCATCGAGGGTGAACGTACCTTGTAAGCGAATGGCTTGTTGAGGCAACCGTTGCCTGTGAAGTCTGATAAGACGTTTGCGCCAAGGAACTCGACAGGCCGCTACGCTTCAGCGTTGTAATCACAACCAGGGTGTTTGCGTCCGGCAAGCGCTTGAACATCTTCATTATCACCCGTCGCCGGGGAACAGCTAAGTGTTGGGTGCTCTACATACCAGGAGCGGCTGATGTTGGCCAACTACTCGTCCGTTGCACACGGGCCCCACTTAACATACTCATCGTTACCTCGAGAGTGTGTGCTGTATGGACCCACTCTAACGCACGGGTACCTAGAGGTATCGCGCTATCCGTGACCGCAATGCAGCCAAGCCGGCTAGTTGGTTTCTTAGACGCCTTCGGCTGTCTACGGCTGGTTACACTCTCTATTTAGCTGCAATGCCATTGGTTCAGGGGTAAGGGGCATTAAGATCCCTGAAAACTTCATTTTTCGGGATACCCAATTAATACCACCTCGAAAAGATTCCAGCCCGCCGTTAACGCCAGAGCCCGAAACTCTTTCGTTTCTGATATTAACCCCGCTTGCAACCCTCACAGAGATCTACCTCATGTGGGGGACCATCTTTCTAGCGTAGAACGGCTGCTCCGTCTCTACGCCTGCCCACCTCTTAACGTAAGATTGCTTATCAGGGATATGAATGTGTGTGACAAGAGCAACAAGCAACAACATTTGTTGCCTAAGCCGGAGCAGATCGTCGTCATCGGGAAGTTATATGCACATCTTGTGATGTTAAGGTAGAAAGGGCGGGGTAGTTAGCCCTGTCGGACCGGTGCCGCCCTGAGACGGCAGCGAAAAGAAACAGGCAGTGTCCAACGAAGTGTTAAGTTTGCATCATGCTTGGAAAGTGGCCTGATCGGTGACATCACACGCCAATAAGATTGCGTGTAAATGAGACTTAAATTACATCTAGCTTGGCCATGTGATTCTTGATGTGCAACAAGTCACGAATTAGAGCATGCAGGCAGAGCGCTTTTACAGTAGCTGCAACGTAATCCAATCGGCACGGATGAACAGACAACGGCCAGGAAGTTACAAGGTTGTGTTAATGGACAGGAAGACCTTCCGGATGCATGCCGATATTTGCCGAAAGTCGTGGCCGTCATTAGCTGTAGGGAAGCGCAACTCACTTATGCAGGGTGCCTCCGATATACGCCGACAAGCTCGTTTCTAGTTCACGTAGCGGTTCGCATTTATGGATATTGACAAGAGGATGAGACCTACCGTCGCGCAGCAAGTATATAATAACACCTTGAGAACCCTCGTTGAAGCAATTGGTTATGAAAACCAGCGGTCGAGGCGGTGATGTTAGAACTTTTGTCCAACAACAATACATAGCCTAATAACCGCCTACCAATGCCTGTCTCCACTTTGAAGCGACGCCATCCAACACTTGGGTGCGATTTCGCTACTGACCCAACATAAACACACAGCCGGTCAAATGACCAAGTTCAACCAAGTTTTCCACCATGCTCAATCGCGGCACAGTGATGTTTGTACCCTGCAATGCACTACATCCGTGCAAAAGTCCGCTCTTACATACGACTGGGCAGGGCTGGAGCTTGGGTACCTTGATTGTATAGCCGCCTCAAAGGTCCGCATTTCCAATTTGCCCGCCGAGACCCAAGCCTTCCGGCTTACGTGCTCGATCAGGAAGTGTCTGTGCCTTGACGGCATTAGTGGCATTGACGGTGGCGGCGGCAACGTGGGTATCGGCATTGATCTGTCTGCAATTCTGCTGGACAGGAGACAGGACCCTTGAGTCCGAGGTGTTCGGGAACTTGGTCTGGCTGAAAATTATCATCGCGTCTTCTGAAGGTCCGAGTGATGATAATGGTCCGCACTGCTGGCTTTGCGTATTACAAAACAGACAGGGGGGGGAGGGGGGGGGGGGGTCCCACACATGGAAGGGCGTTAAACCAGAGCCGACACCGTCACCAGACATCAGACTATCGCGTTATCACCAAATTCTTCAAGTTCTGAAACATCCAATTTTAATTTTTTTTTGCTTTGCGGACAGAGGTCTCAGCGCAGGAATGAAGAATCCTCCTCGGCCAAATTTCGGGACGTCTATAGCCAGGCTACGTTGCAATAGTGCACCGTAAGAGAGGGTGCCTTTTGGGTCTGGGGTCTCGTCAATATTGGCCCGGAGGTTCTTGGAAATCCCACGGATAACTTCATCATCCCGAAAAGGGGGTTTCCTGCCGAATCTTCATTAGTTATTCATGTATTCAAACATTTAAGTGTGGTCGACGGCAACCTTTCCAAGCCTTGGTGGCAACCCAGCAGTTGTCCCTTCAATTTTACGTGCAGTGCGTATACCACGTCGGCGATAAGCCGACCGTGATCTTGTTGAAGGCGTCTCGGTGCCTTGCTTTCGCGCGCAACCAAAGCGACGATTTTCGATAACACTGATAACATGGCCTACATTAGCACAGTATCGGCGCAGCTTAGTGCTTCTTTGAGAATCAAATGGGTGCCTACCAAACAACTGGCGAACCATAACTGCATCAGTTCAAACTACGAGGAAACTTGTGCTGCAGTCGCTGACGGATGCCTTGATGACTACTTGCAACGAAGCGAGCAAGACCTTTTCCATGTTAGTAGACAACCCATGCTACGGTCCCGCATACCTTAATGATACGACCTCGTCTTCGGCACGGCATCGCTTAGCTGATCGCCGCGCCGGTCGCCATTTACGCCCCATAGCATTTATGCCAATGCGACATTGCAGTATACACGTTCGCCTTATCAGTGATCGACTGGTAGGTAATTGGTTAGGTGCAGGTTTTTTGAGGAGCTGTCGGCATGCTTCAACCGGCAAACTTGACGTGGTCGACAGCCAACCTCTCGTTTAATCTCGAATTGCTGCCCCTCTTTCACCGGCTGAAAAGCCTACAGTATGCATGGTGTCAAACTTGCATCGCGCCCCGTTGGAAACACACTTCACCATGCGAACTGAGGGAGCCTTATCAAAAATTCTGCCGGCCGCCCCGTGTTCCGCTCTGTCGGGTCGAGCAGAAGCTTTCAACCACTTGGAGTTGTTTCTAGGCTTTCACCATGATTGGCATGCAGAGCACATGACAGGGCGAATTCGCGAGCTGCCTTTACTCAGGCAATCGCCCGAGGAGTGGCCATAACCTTCTCCCAAGACAGACTATATTTAAGCAGGACAAATTGCGTATAATTCAGCACGATGCGGATTCTCGGCTGCTTCTTTTTCCATTTTTTCTTCTTAGCGGCCCCTAGACGAACAATCCATACGTTACCACCATGACTCCATCAGCTGGCCACAATTCTCCAAAGCCAGGTCTTTCCGTTCACAGTCAAAGGTCAGAAGATATTTTCAATGATTTCGTTTCTTTCATCAGCAAATTCTGCACTGATAAGAGTTTCCAAGATCTGAAAGCGAAGATTGAGGATTACAACACACTCCAGAAAAGGCTTGATGAAACGAAAACCGCTTACGACAAGAACCTCGAAGAGCTGCTGCGGTTGACGGCAGATCGGAAAGCTGAAAAAGAGGAGTTTGAAAAGAAGATTGAAGAGCAGACCAAGCAGCATGTTAGGGTCATGGAGGATAAGGCGGCAGCTCATCGAAAGCTAAAAGC
Organism: Colletotrichum zoysiae; assembly: GCA_030867305.1. Taxonomy (NCBI): domain Eukaryota; kingdom Fungi; phylum Ascomycota; class Sordariomycetes; order Glomerellales; family Glomerellaceae; genus Colletotrichum; species Colletotrichum zoysiae. Next base: position 58,444 of record MU842962.1, on the reverse strand, counting down.
GGAGCAAGATAGCACCACTACGCTGAAAGGAAAAATCAAGTCTCTTGAAGAAGAGGTAGGACGATCAATCGCTACCAGCAAGAAACATGAAGCGAATATCGCAAAGCTCGAAAGCACTATGGGAGTGCAGGCCAGAAATCTAGAGTCGGCCAAGAAGGAGGCTGCGGTATTGAGAGACGAATTGCAGTCCACGACCAAGCAACTGAATACCCAATCCGAGGCATTGGAGAGGGCTGGGGGCAAACTCGCAACGTTTCGATCGTACACTGCGACACTGGTGCCCCTTAAGGATGTGAGAGTGGAAATGTAGGCATTGGAACGATCTTTTAATGACTATATGATAGAAGCTAACGCTTTGCATCAGATCGGAGATCCTCGACTCATCGTTCAAAGATGCCCTAGCTTTATTTAGGGCATACTTGGGTCGTGATATTGACAGAAACCGGCTGCAGGATTCGAAATTTTGGGACCGCGTTAGGGACCATGTAGCCATACATCGTACAATCCCGCTTCCGGCCTCAAACTCTGTCGATGCGAAGCAAATGAGGGCAACCGCAGGCCTAGCCATCTATTCCAGAGCGCTTGAGAAATATGTCTTTCGTCCAACGTACCTTTCCCTGGGTACTGACGCCGAAGATGTATTAGACGAATTACCTGCAGTGGATTCGTTTCAAGACGCGCTTGTTCGCGCCGTACTACTAGAGGTGTTACCAGACCAACAGAACGAACGTCGAGATGCTTGTGCAAATCGCGTTGTTGACGAGGTGTTGAGTGCGGTGGCTGGCTGGGTACCGACCGACCAACATGCGCCATTTAAATCGCAACTTGGTCGCCTCACAAGCTTGCTAAGTAGCAGCTGGCAGCGTGTGCAGAGGATCCACGAAAGGGTTGAATCAACCTTTGCCTTCGGGAATCCAAACGACTGGCAGCTACTGCCTAGCTGGATAGATAGAGTCCCATCAGACAATAACTCGAGGACCGCGCCGCCCCTTCAAGGAGACAAAGAACGCCCGCCACGGCACCGGGATCTGGAGCCAGCACCGTTGTCGGTCGGCGACGTAGCCAAGGTTGTATGGCCAGCCTTCATCGCCACCAGCCCTGAGCAACCTCTGGGCGAGCAAGAGGGCACATGGGATCTCGTCCACCATGGGTTTGTGCTTACGCGTGCCAATATCAAAGGCGCCGCGACCGAGGAATCGCAGGGGAGGGCCGGGCGAAAACCTCCGCGCGACAGCAATGCTCCAGCTCAGAGAAGCAGACGAGATTCGGCTGTTTTTTTATCCCACGGAGCATCCGATGGCTTGATCGTCAAGTAGTTCGTCGTTGTTTGCGGGCAAACAGGACAGCAAGCGTGCCGTGAATTTCAGCAGGAGTGGATCTAGTTACTAGTACGGATGGTTTGAAATGCTTTCTTATGGGCGGGACTGGGAATATTCATGTAGTACAGATTGATATGTATACTTTCCATCAGAGAGAAACATTAGCAGCTCACTGTGTTTTTGGCATTTTAAGACAAGAATTTTGCGATCGCCTGTGATACCAACAGCCAGAACGGGGTCAGGACGGGAGGTGCCGCCACCTGCAATAGAATCAGAATATCTAGCCTTGCTGGAGGAGCCGGGTGTGCCCCCGCATCGACTTTCACTCAAAGTCGGCGCCATTTGCAGCATAATGCGAAACCTCGACATTGGCAAAGGTCTGGTTAAGAACGCCAGAGTTCGAGTTCAAATGATAGGCCATCATACAATCCAGGTCCAGCTCCTGCGATACGACTTCCGGGCTTCTGAAGACAACGTTTACTACCTTCCACGGATCACTTTCGACTTTCAGCCCAACAGGACGAGTCGGACCGTGCAAAGACGTCAATTTCCACTTATGCTAGCATATGCCACCAGCTTCAACAGCTGCCAGGGCCTTACTCTTGACCGAGCTGTCCTCGATCTGCAAGACTCGGTTTTCGCCCATGGACAGCTATACACAAGCCTTTCCCGCGTCCGTCAACAATCCGACCTTCGTATTCTTCTTCATGAAGACAATGAAGCTGCACAGACGGCAAACGTTGTTCACCATCAACTTCTCCTTCTAGAACCAACGTGATACAGTACCAGTCTACCACGTGATTTACCCCTCATACTATCAATTGCCTGCCGTGGAAGATGACATCTTTGTGATGTCACGCAAGAACAACCCCGCAGTTTCATAAGACTGGTCTGATGCTATAAACTGTACTTTCTATATGTTAGCCTTCATCCTCCAAACCCCCTTCAACCCAGCAGCGGTTATACCACCTATTTTGAACGGGATGGCGTCCCAGCTACCGAAACTAACCAATGTCATTCACATTCGGAATTTCATCGACGATTTTCTTCCTGACAGTACGCACCCGGAAACCCCAAACTACATAGAGATCCATGCAGCCGTGAACGTCTTCCAAGAGGACGACTTTTACGACTCTACGATTGATTCTGGTCCGATCCAAACCCGTGTTCGGGCTTACCTTAAGCAAAATGAACGAGAGTTATACGTTCCGAACATGTTTTTCTATACAGATCGTCGATTCATAGTCGAAACGACTGCTGAGGAAAGACCCAAACTTAGCGTGCAGTCTCTTAGCTTACAACGGTACGCATATGCCCGTTTTAGGATCATAGGAATAACTTGAAAAAGCCATCCCAGAGACGTTTCAGAATTCCACGAGTATCGCAGGCATCTTCCTGAGCAATGGTGTCCGATGATTACCGCCCTCGGTATCATGGGCGAGCGCAAGCCAATATCAGACCAACCGTTCTGTCTCTGGAACTTCGAATTACGTACTTCTGTATACGACGCCTCCAAGGGGGAGCCGGTCAATTTCTCTATAATATGCTATTTTGCAAATACTAAACGATGGGAACATATGATGGTTCCTAACACCGCTTCTTTTGTTTGCCTCACTGCTAAATTGGTCGGCTGTACACCTTCCAACCAACTTGCCGTTAGGGTCTACCCCATCCAAAAAAACCCCGGACCCAGCCTACCCTGGATTCTATAATAGAAGACGTCACCGAGACGATCAACCTTGACGATACTGAGACAATGACACCGACTCCTACTACCCAAGATGACCCCAACCAACAATAAAATCAGCCCCATTCGTCCATACCCGATAGCCAGCCAAATGAAATCACGTCCGCTGCCTCATTACTCCCCACTACCCGATCCAACGACACCGGCAGCCACCAAAGCACCTGTAAATAAAAATACCATTACAACCTCACAAATTGAAGAAAAATAGTACAGAGATGTTACGATATGGCTTGATGATTTCTTTATTAACATGTTTTCTTTTACTATTGTCCTTATTGTATTCTGACTTTGCGGCGCGCGAAGCGCGACGCTCAGGTCTCGTTGATTGATTCATTCCTACAAGGTTATGAAGCCGCTCTTTAGTTAGCAGCTATGCTAGGATAGCGGGGTCCGGCAGATAGCCGAAGCGTTCAGACGTTAATCCGGACCGCCCCACTTCGCCAATGCAAAACATTGACCAGCTGTCCCCAAATTCCCGCTTTGCACTTCAACCTCTATCTACATTTGGTTGGCGCCTGCGTGTAGACATTGGTTCCCTCCTTACGTGACCTTTCTGCTGGGATCATCGAGGCCTGGTGTCTCATACTGTGGTTCTGCGTACCTACAGTCTCCCCCCAATGTTCAGCTTTGTCTGGGTTGCAACTCGATCCTGAATTGCCCAAGGATCTCGGTCTGTTCTATGGATCTGATGGCTTTTGCGGCTGCTTTGCGCTCGTTCATTACGGCCCGGAGGTTGTGTCGTCCTGGAAGGGCTCCGAGTTCCTGGCGTCGGAGTTGTCGAAACCTGCGGCATCGCAACAGGATATGCGATACCGTTTGTCGTCCTTCCTGGCATTGGCATTTGGCGTCCGTGGCGTCCGGTATCACTTTCTTTGTTGGCTTCGGCGTGTAGCGATGGGTGGTCCTGCCTCGCGTCTCTGTTGTCCATTCGGTCTGCCACGCTTTGTTTGCCTCTCTGTGTGTCCACGTCTTGAGCGTTTACCGGAGTGTAAAGCTCCCTCGGTGTGTCTGCCTTCGGTGTGTCTGCCTTAGCTCCTATCTCACCGTTCTGTCTCCAGCCTGTGGCTTCTTTCGCTGCTATGTCGGCGTCCTCGTTGCCCTGGATCCCCGTGTGAGCGGGTACCCATTGGATGTCTGTCTTGAGGTCTTGTTCTTGGAGTTTCTGCGTTTTGTGATGATGATGCTTGAAGCTACACATCTGTGCTAGTATTGGTCACGTGATAGTACAAGGCGCCGCCTCCGCTGCCGGTCACTTCCTTTCCGACTTATCTCAACCCCGCTCCCCTAGGCGTATTCCCCTTATTCATAAGCAGCCGCTCTACCTACTATTTCTAACATATTCTTTCTCTCTCTTCCTATTGCTACCAAGGCTATGCTGCATCCCTTTATGACTTACTTCCAAGTACAAAGTCTACATTTGCTCCTAGGCTGTTTCCCGTACCGTGGCTCTCCGCTGTCGATCCCTCATGACCCTTTGGTCAGGTTTGGCCTACAACGCACTTGTTCTCCTCTTCCCTCTTTCTTAACTGCTTTTTCTATTGTACTCGGCTTTATCCACGCCCTTGAGTGCCGGCGTACAGAAACAGTACTAAATATTGTATAACACGCCCTTAACACGAGGCTCCATTGTCTCTTTTCCCACGCCGCGTCCCCAATGGCGGGACCCCTCCAGCTGGGGTATATCGTCAGTTTCAGCAAGCTTGAGTGGGACATGTATAATCTTGGCTGGGTGAACAAGTTTAACGCAAGTGAGTTATATCGTTTTAGGACCGTCGCGTTTCTGCCTTTCCATCTTTGTTGAATTCCTCATGATCGATTCACGTCTTGGTCGTCTGATCAGCCCCCGCTCCCCTCCCCCTTCCATACTCCTTTTCTCAAGACTTCTTAGTCTCAGCCCTCTCTGCAATAGGCGTCGCCGTAGAGCTAAGCAATAGGCAGGCGGTGGGAATGTTACCAGGGCATTTGACAGAAACATAGACTAACAAGACCCCAGCGCGGCAATATGCACAATTCGGCCGTAATGTAAGGGGGCTGGCCGAGAACCTTGATATCCTGACTCGTGTAGTCAACAAAGCAGACGAATCACTGCGTTCCTTCATGTAAGTTTCATGACGAGTCGTTAGTTCTCTTGTCTCCAGTGGGTGGCTGCATGGCGGTCTGCATCCAGCTTGCAAAGTCCTCTCTAGCCCATCGCGCCAGCCTGCGGAGGTGCGCCACGATGGAGTAGCACCCCCGCATGTCGTCTGAAGAGCCCATTTCAAATCCCTCCCACATCAACTATCATACCAGTTATCAGTTGCTCGTTCAACAGAAAAGGACCGATGCAGGACTAACCAGCTCATCGGTGGTGCGCTGGGCAAAGTCGATGCGCCAGCGGGCGCCGTGGACAAAAATGACGGGCAGGACAGGCAGCTCTCCGCCGGCAGACGGCAGGCGCTGGAGGTATGCAAAATGAAGTTGGGCCCAGGCGGCCAGCTGTACGGGGCCGGAGATCATATCGGCAGTGGCACTCTTAGTCTCAATCGGTATGACGGTCGGCGTGTCAGGGTTATCAGGCAATTGAAGGGGTGTGGCATGTCGGGTGCGGGGGTCGGGTCTTCGGAACGTTCGAACAGCGGATGCTAAGCTACTCTTGGGGGGAAAGTCGAGCAAGATGGCGTAGTCAATCTTGACGTTGAACAGCGACTGGTTGTCTTGGAGGAAGTCCGGCAAGACACGGCAGCATGTCCTGGGCCAGTCAGTCAGGTTGACAAGAGGCGTGAATGTTTGTGGTTGAATACGTACACGTTGCGGTACGAAATGCCGGACTCGCCGCTCAGGGCGACCTCGAGAAGCGGTGCATGGACCGAGTCGTTCCAGCCGGCCTCATGTTCCATCCTCGTCTTGCAGAGAATAGTGTTTTCTCGAATCTGGCGCAGTCGCGTATAGCTGTACATATCGGCATCGGTGCTAGTTTGCTGCGTGGTTTCCTTAGGGCCGACTTCGTAAAACCAGGCCTGCCGTGGTTGATTCGCCCAGGTTGAGTCTTTGGTCAGTGCAGTCTGTCAGCATTAGCATTGCCCGATCTCAAAGTGGCGGATTCGACGTGCGCACTTTAACTGTACTCGGAATTACTGCTGCGTCCTGTAGAGCGTACAGGTCTTTCATCAATGGTGTGGGCTTGGGATAGTTACTGATCAGGTCGCGACGCAGCGGATAGTCGCTCGCCTGCCGAAGTTCTCTCTCGCGCTTCTTGGGATTCGCCGAGCGGCGCGAAGCGCCGGAGTCGGAGGTCACATCAGACGTCGAGATGCTCGCGCTATCGAGTTGTGAAAGGCTCATAAGGTTGGTCGGGGTGGCTTCGAGATCAAGACCTTTCTGGCGCTTCGTGGGGCTAGGGGTGCGAGGCATCATGAAGCAACCCGAGTCCGGGCTCCCAATCTGAGCAATCCAGTTCTCAATGTCGCAAGTGGCGGACGAGTCACAATGGACTCGGCTGACATCGAATAGATTCATGAACTCTGTTTGGCAATGCTGATGATGATGGCGGGTCGATCGTGCTCCGCTGTGGTTGATAAACGATCATTCTGGCCATCGCAGACACGTCTGCATGCTGACAGTCGACGGAGTTGGCCTGGAAACCTGTAAAGTGGATATGCGGGCCAACTGTTAGCCGAGGCGCTATGACCAGCCGGATGAGTTGTCACCCTACGTCGTGCCTCCATCTTACCTAATCATCCCCACTCATCCATCCTTCCCAATAGTACCTGTCTCCGCTTTGTCTGACAGGGCTTGCCGCTGGCAAAGAGGAAGGTCTCCCTGGCCGGCGCCTGCGGTGGTGAAGAGTGATAGCCCTGCCCAGGTGATAGATAGGATTCTGGTTGGGACCTGGGTATATGGCGTCCTGCAGGCTGCTGGAGGGTACGGAGCAAGCACCGCAGGCTCGAGCGCACTCCAATGGGAGGGCAATATTGCCCCGAACTACTGGACGTTGCGGTTGCCGTTTGCTGGTACTTGCCTACCATGATCACAAAAGAAATGTTCCGCCTTCCTTCTCTAAGGGCAGAGCTGTGAACAGATCCAGGGGCGCTTCCGAGTGGAGCAGGGTGTTCCGGGGAAGCAATAATTAGTGGATCCTTCACTGCACATAAGATTGGCTTCGCTCGCGGGCCGCAGCACCACCAGCCCGATCCGTCGACGGCACCAGGGGTCTGCTTCGTCAGTCGAGTAGCCCATGCAGATCCGCCCCTTTACAAACGCACGGTAAAATAGATTGGCTGTGGCCACCGGCGCCTGACCCAGCGTCTGCGAGAGTGAGCCGATCAGACTGCTCCGCCATCTGCAGCTTCGTGCGGGATCTGTCTGGTATATGCCTGCACCTGTTGGCACAAGCTACAGCATGTTTCCACTCGGCCGTACCCTGGAGTGCAATTTGTCCGGGCAAAGATAAGGCAGGCATATCCTATTCGCTAGGGCCTGCGACACTACTGACCTGCCGTTGCTTGTGACGCAAACTCACAGGGAACTTGCATCGGTGACTGGCAATTGCCATGTCTTTGATACCCAACCTCCACACCAGGGGAAGACTCCCGAGACACCCTCCTGCAGAAATCAGAATCGAATGAGGGCGTATCACAACCGCAGTATTTCCTACACCTGTCCTTGGCAATTGCAGATAACTTTCGAGAAGGGGAAGCCTCGGCTTTGCATTGTTTTAGTGTACTGAGACTCACCAAAACTCTCCACATCCATTTCCCTTCCATGGTCCCTCATTCTTCCACTGTTTGGCTGTCAATCCTTCTGTATTTGACCACTCGCCTCATCCAGTTTTCTCTCTTCTTGTCTTGAATATTTACTCTCAAGAAATGCAATACAGTCCGCGTACGTGCTGAAATACGCCAACCTGTTCTATAATAAAGCTAGTTCCTCTGCTCCTCTTGCGCTCGCCTTTCATACGCAATTGCCCCAGTTAACTGGGTATTTGTAAACAACTAGCCAAACTACCAGCCCAGACCCAAAATGCTGTCTGGCAACGAAAACATGTCTGAGAAATCGCTTCTCTATGTTGTTTACCACATGTTCCTCACCCCTCACCTTCCTCAAGCTGAGGATTTCAGTGGAGACAAAGAGACAGCTTTGCTGCAGTGTACTCTCGATGCACTTCTTGAATTTGGCACCATTGACGATGACCTATCGAAGGTCGCTAAATCGGCAACGGCCATGATGCGAGCAATGCTTCGTGTCCACAATACCTTGAGTGAGGCCATCGCTGTTGACGACGGCGAACTCGTCAGGATGCTGGGTCGACTGCAAGAAACTGGTAAGTAGCTTCATGCATCAGTAAGACAATTTTCTAACGCTGCGACAGGGGACGCCATTCCTCTGCACATAAGGGAGCAAAACGCCGGTGTTTTGATCACCAAGGCTGAAGATGCACTTCATGTCGAATCTTTCGAGCTATCGCCTACCAATAAGTCCGTCATCACGACCAAAGGGCGGCTGCGTAGAAGTTTTCCCGGAAGGGCTGTCAGCATCAGTCTTAATACAGCTCGCGAGCCCGGCTTCTACAACACTCTTGCCGCGACGTTGGCGAAGATGAGTGCCCAGCCGGCGCCTGACACCCTGCCCAAGGAGAAGAAAGCAGGACAACCACAGGACGAGACCCGGGATACTACCCATCCCAAGATGGTCACTGAGCTTCTGGATGCTCTCCTGCAAGCTGTCGGACGGCCTCTGGATGGAACCAGAATTTGGAAAAACACAAGAGAAGAAGTGCTTTGGAAGAATGCCCGATTTCCTTGGCGAAGATCACCGGCCTGGATGCTCATCCGGGTGAGCCTTCAATTGGTCTTCAGTCGATCATCCCAGAATCTTGGCCTGCGTTTTGACGCCTACAAGACATTCATGGCATTTCTCATGGCTGAGGTTCTTGAACGCTGCATCGGCCTTGATTTTCGCTCAGACATCATCTATTCAATCGTTGCGAAGCTCTCCAGGAGACTCGTCAAACTTGGGTCTAGCGTTGAGAACGGTGCTTCGAAACATATTAGCGAGCGAATGTGTCGGGCCAACAAGTTCCTCCTCGATAGGTGGACACTCATCCAGAAGCAAGACTCACCTGATCGGACCCTTAAGCTTTCACGCTTGGAATCTTTGGACTTTTCGAAAGATACGACCATGCAGCTGTCGGACGTGGACTCGTTCCTTGCTTCAATTGAGTCCCGAAAGAACATGCCTGACAATCACCAGTTCAATCCATCTTGGACATTGATTCAGTATGACTCTGAGACGCTTCCAGAGCTCACGGACTCGTCCGACAGAGAGCATTTGTTACTCAACCTCGCAGCTTTTGAGTCCTGGGTCGAGAACAATCTCCAGACGTGGATGAAGTCACAGCTGGTGCTCAATCACACCAATACCTGCGCTCAACTTCGCCATCTCATTGAGTGCTACCACGGTGCTTGCAGTAGCCTATACGACGGGAATCCTGAGTCGGTCTCCATCATGCTGCTAACGATCCTGGAACTCTGGATTGCCTGCGATAGAGCTGCTGTCCATGTTCATCCACTGCTGCGTGACTATGAACCCGGGATCCCACGGGATTTGCTTCAAAATCTTTTGCTGCCCTTCAAGAAACAGATGTGCCGTCTTTCTAACGCAGAGACTTACCTAGTCAATCGATCTGCCAAGGCCATTTCCGGCTCACTCTCTTTCGGCATTTACACGTCATTTGGCGCTTCCGACTGTTTTGCTGTGCGATTCTTCAATCAATCGCCAAGACATGAAACCCTTTTCAACAAGATACGAGCAAAAGCTTCTTCGGACCGGGAGGCTAAGCGCCGGGAGTTTGCGAGAAAGCAAGCCGAATACAACTCCCTCATGCAGCAGTTTAGCAACGGCCAGTGTGAATACGAGGATGTCTTTGATTACAAGACGGGCCTGTCTACATATCACAAGGAGCCGTGCGAGCGATGTTCATATCGAGATAAGGCCAAAAACATCCGGATCGACGTTCACGAATGGCCTCTGCCGAAAAGTAATCTAGAGGCGAAGTCGGTTGTTTTCGAACTTGCTCTACCGGAAACGTTCGGGCAGTGGAGGGAGGCTAGCATGTTCGTTCTCCTCGACGTTCTCAAACTCGAACACGGTATTCAGAATCGACCACCATCACATTACGCCTTGGAGAAATATGATGCACTTTCGAACTTCTTCTTCCGTAATGTTGTACCACAGCGTATTGGCCTGCTGTCGGGTACCGAGCCTAATGTGGTGACTCATCGAAATCCCGTGGACGTTGGCACCGCCGTCGAAACACAGATCTGTCTCAACAACGGGCTACACTTCTCGTATTATGATGACAAACGATCCTGTTTTGTGAACGATTTGCAGACCACGGATACGATCCCGGAAATGTGCACTTACAAACTCTCAAAGCAATCTTCTGGCTTGCAGAGATTTCTTTTCCGGCCTGCATCGAGCCCAAGTGGCCCGCCGCCAAACGCTGTCATAGCCACGCAGGACATGTGCCCTGATGGTATGGCACTCGACGAATACAAGGCCTTAGCACAAATCCCACTCGGTTACAGAATCCAGTGGCAGAACGTCCTTATCCAGCTCTTCTCGCCAACAATTGACTTCAAGAAGCGAGATGTGGGGTTAGTCGTGCTTCAGTGCATCTACCAGGCGGGCCCGGATAGCGACGTAGTGGTGCGAAGCGCCCACGGCGTCCTTGAGGACGACAAATTTGCAATCAGGCTCCTTGAAGGCATTCGCGATGCCACTAGCCGGTTTGAAGAAAATTGGCAGTCTTCGACAGCTCTTGCCACCTTTATATCTCTGACTTGCCGGTTACTCTCCCTCACCCAATCACCGGCTATTCAACAACAATGTCTCGATTGTTTATGCGAGGCGAGAAGGATAACCTTTTCTTGGGCCAAGAATCTCAGAGGAAAGGCTCGAACGATTCTCAATGACGATGAGAAAATGGTACTACAGTGCCGAGCAATGGAAATCTTCTTGATATGCGCGGATACGTTCAACACGAGCCCGGGTTTCCAGCAATCCATTCTCTCAGTTGACGAAGATGCATCTGTCTTTCTGCAATGCTCCATCGGAATCCAGGAATACTCCCAGTCGCTTCTCAGCACACTCGAGAGGACAGTTCAGTTCCTATACTCCCGATGGCAGAGAACATCCTACCACTGCTATCGTTTCCTGGCAGTGAGAATGGTCAAGCAGCATAGCACGGCTCTTGATGACGCCATCAAAGCATCTTGGGCTGCGTACAAACCCAGCGGCCATTGGAGTGTCTTCTCCGACATGCACAATCACTGGCTCGCTAGTTTAACCGCAACTCCTTTATCACTCTCCGTCCACTTCAGTCTTGTGACGGGGGAGCTCCTTGTCAGCGGTGTGCCTGTGGATCATCTTCCAAGCAGATACCTAGCCCACCCAACTTATCAAAAGTTATTTGGCCGGCTGTCCCTTGAGATCATGCTTAGCCCCGTTCCGGGGATGCAATATTCCTCCAAGGCAGGCTACGCAGGGCATGAAGTTCATTTGTGCCTCATCAATGGCGGCGAGGCAGAGGACTCTGACCTGTTAGTGCACGCCGTTCAAGGCGAAAGAAAGTTCGACTTGGTACCATCTCGACATCTGCTGGGAAAAGTTCCAACGGCATTTGTGAACGATTACGTTCACTGGTACAACCACGACGAAAACTGTATCGACTTCTACGACGTTCTCACTCCGTGGAAATATGCGACATCAAACTGGAAGCTCAGAAGACTACAGACCTCTGGTCTATGGGTACTTTCTCGGGATGAACACACTCTCATTGATGTTAATAGTGAGTCAGCGAAACTGCTGGCGGAAATTCTTGCACCCCTCGAGGAGCGGTTCTGGATACATGTTCTTTACAGCAACTCCAGCCGGCTGATTTGTATCGATCTTCACCGTTCCGGGCTCGACTTTACCTTAGAGCCAGGTACCGCATCAGTGATTTCAAGGCAGTATCGCGGCATGTCGATAGATCCCTGTCAGTCAATTGGCACATTGACAGGGCTACAAGACAAGCTGGTTCTGAAAATCGATCCCCGACTTCCTGAACTTCCTACTGTCCGTAAAGTCTTGCTACTCGAGGAAGCGGTGACGTATACTCCCACAAGGGGTCATATCCAAGTCAGAATTGGTAAAGGTTTCGATAAAAGGGTCCATGCTTACGATATCGACGAAAGGCTGGGGAGACTCGTCAGCAATGGGAATCGGCAGAGCAAACTCTTCCTTTGCTACCTCCATGCTATTACTTCGTTCTGTCTTCCAGATTCGCTCTTCGGTAAGACTGGCACGGAAGAGGCTCTTTCTATTCTGAACTCAGCTTCGATGAAGTCATTCGATATTCTGACTGAAGAGAATCTCCAAATCCTTGCTCGTCTTGCAGAGCTTACACCTGGAAGGAGCTACTATCCTTCCCACAAACGAATCATGCAGACTGTTGAATGGGACCCGAAGCTCAGTTTTCTGTCCCAGCACGGGCTTTTTTCCGAGTATGTATGCCGGATCTTCGACGAGTCAGCGCGGTCGCACTTCTTCCACCCGCAATCGTACCTAGAGCCTCCGGCATTGGACCACATCTCTCTGGATTTGCTTGAGAGAGACAACATTCGGTCATCAACTTTTCGAGTCTCAAACTTTGGAGCAGAACGCCATTCTACTGCTTACGACAGCGTGTACAAGCCCAGGGATCGAAGCACGTCGGCGTCAAGTTCCAAGGCATACTCGATATCCCATGTCATCTTTTCCGGTCAATCTACCTTGATCCAGTCCCTCCCGTCTGATATCGATGGCCATCTGTGGCGCTATCTCGAACGGGTTCCAGCAGTCTGTGGTCGCGACAACACAATTCCATTGGCGGTAGTAGCCTATGACGGCGGCTTACTCCTCGAGTCCTCCTCCCACTTCATTGCCAAAAACTGGGTCGCCCTACACAAGACCCTTGTCACCACTAGTGGAAAATTCGATCTGATGGTCTGGTTAGCGACACTTGCCTTTTCGGACAGTGCCGATATGGCTGTCATCCAGACACTGGCATCTTTTCGAACCATCCCGGAGCTGATTCAGTTGTGTGCCCCTTCTGCCGCCGACTTCAAGCTCGCATCCGGCGCAAAAGTGGACAAAAATAAACTACAGAATGTTCTTGGAGCGTGCCTCCAGCCATTTACCTACTGTCCCGAGTTCTCCCTAAGCCAAGAACCGTATGAGAGCGTCAAAGCACACAAGAACCGACGGAGGCTCTTGTACTATCAGAAGAAAGACCAGGCAATATCCAGTTTTATCGAATACGTTTCATCCCAATGGCCTTGCAAGAAGCCGGAGATCCCCTCACACCACAAAGATAGAAAGATGTGGTCCATATACTTGAATATGGAGAAAGCACTGCCGGAAGTCAGAACTTACTTCGAGACGTGGTACAACAACCTTGGTTTCCAACAGTATCTCCGAAAAATTGCGATATTTCTGCCCTCAGTGGTAGCCCGTCCGAATGCAACCTCGCCGTTGTTGATAACGCCAGAGTGGACTATGTTGGGGAAGCCACGCTTCGTGAGTGACGATGATAGCTTTAGGCTCGCAGCTCCACTGGCTCCTTCACTAGATACCCGGGTGCTGAGCATGACAATATGGTCCAATGTTCAGAAGAGAGGACACCGCCTCCTTAAGGTGCTTAGTAGTTTGAGCAACAGAATGAATAACGTTTACGAGAAACGCTACATCAACGATCTGCATGCAAGCCTGGAAGCACTGCAAGGCGCGGACACTGCGAGCGATCACATTCAGGTTTCTGGGACAGGCATGAGAGATGACCTTGTACTCTACCTGCAGGAGTGCAAGAAACGAGTAGAATGGTACTACGATGCCATGATCAAAGCAATTCTGGGGCCCGAAGCTGGACTGGAATGCTTTTCATCCGAACTACCTGACATCTACTCAAGACCTCGACTTTCACCAACCTTGATTCTACAGCGGCTCAACAAGGACCACCTTCGCAGTACGCCAGACGAATGGAAGAGATGCATTACTGAATATGCCACTGCTATAACCCAGCTCCAACGCGCAGAGCGGATGCTGGCCCACTGGGACGACCCTGCCATGCTTTTCAACGAACTGCGAAATCCGGGTCATAGCAATTGGCAGCCCCTGGACCATCCTGACACTCTGCTTCTGGAAGTTGAGAGCGGCATCATGGTCCGGGAAGTTCAAGAGAGCATCGCAAAACAAATGCGGGAGCCGCCCTCGGCGAAGAACGCGGTCATGCAGTTGAACATGGGCGAAGGAAAGTCCTCGGTCATCGTTCCCATAGTCGCAGCTGCTCTCGCAGACAGGTCTCGTCTCATTCGTATTGTCGTCGCCAAACCGCAGTCGAAACAGATGCTGCAGATGCTCGAATCGAAGCTTGGAGGGATGCTTAACAGACGAATTTTCCACTTGCCTTTCTCCCGTGCCCTCAAGATGGGCTTTGACGAAGCGGAAGCACTGGGATCCCTATGTCGCGATTGCATGGAGTCCGCGGGTGTCTTGCTAGTTCAGCCCGAGCACATTTTATCCTTCCAGTTGATGGGGATTGAGAGTGCCATCTCCGGGAGTATGGACGTCAGCCGCTCTCTCCTCCGAACCAAAGACTTTCTGGATCAGTCATCGCGTGATATAGTCGATGAAAGTGACGAAAACTTCAGTGTGAAGTTCGAGCTGGTTTACACGATAGGCACCCAGCGACCAGTTGAACATAGCCCATTTCGATGGCAGTGTATTCACCAGGTTCTAAAGGTCATCCGACAAATTATTGGCGGGGTTGAAGAGGAGCATCCCAACTCAATAGAGATCTCATACATACATAAAGGATGCTTTCCTCGATTACGAATCCTGAAGGACGATGCGAAAGACAGAGTGCTCAGTCTGGTTGCCCATCAACTCAGCACCGAAGGAGTCACGGAACTCCCTATGGCAAAGCAGCCAAAAAGAATTCAGAACGCCGTGTTCAGCTACATCTATAAGGCCAACCTCACCGCGGACGAGATCGAATCAGTCGAGAGCTCCAGACTCTGGTCTGAATCGACCAAGGATACTCTCTGTCTCTTACGTGGACTCATTGCTTTGCAAGTCCTCTCGTTTGTGTTCTGCCAGAAGCGATGGAAAGTTGATTTCGGGTTGACATCGAACAGAAACCCCAGCACGCGTCTTGCAGTACCGTATCGAGCGAAAGACAGTCCCAGTGCTAGGTCTGAGTTCAGTCACCCGGAGGTGATAATCGCTCTTACGTCACTAAGCTACTATTACGGCGGCTTGACAGACAGTGATATGTTTCTGAGCTTCGATCATCTCGTTCGATCTGACCAGGCAGATATGGAATACCGCTTTTGGATAGAAGACAGCGATCGTCTGCCGCATGCATTTCACCAGTTATCTGGTGTTAACTTGGAGGATCGTCCGCAATGCACCGAGCGTGTATTTCCGTGTCTGCGATACTCCAAAGCAGTGGTGGACTATTACCTCGAGCACATCGTGTTTCCTAAAGAGCTGAAAGAGTTCCCCTACAAACTCTCAGCATCGGGATGGGACATTGGGGAGGAAAAGCGCCATCCAACCACAGGGTTTAGCGGAACCAACGACTCGCGAGCTTTCTTGCCACTCACCGTCTCACAGGTGGAAGACCGCGAACAGAAGCACACAAACGCCTTGGTCATGGAAAATCTCCTTCAGGATGAGAACTCTGTGGCTTTGATGCCGAAACGCAGAACAGCATGTCCGTCTGAAGCACAGGCTTTGCTGGAGGTCGTGACTCAGTTGAAACCAG
This sequence comes from Colletotrichum zoysiae, assembly GCA_030867305.1. NCBI lineage: Eukaryota > Fungi > Ascomycota > Sordariomycetes > Glomerellales > Glomerellaceae > Colletotrichum > Colletotrichum zoysiae. Next base: position 42,552 of record MU842962.1, on the reverse strand, counting down.
CCGTTCGGGTCATTTTGGATGTCGGCGCACAAGTCATTGAGCTTGATAACCTTGGGTTTGCGAATAGGTGGCTGGAAATGCTGAAGGATGACCAGAATACCCAAGCCGTCATCTTCTGCGACGAGGACGATCGGATTTGTGTGGTAGATAGACGGGGCCATGTGGAAACGTTCCAGACATCTCCGTTCGCAGGTCAAACTGACGTTTGCCTGGTGTTTCTTGATGAGGCCCACACCAGAGGGACAGATCTGAAGCTTCCTGGTAACTATCGCGCGGCTGTAACCCTTGGCGCAAATTTAACCAGAGATCGACTGGTTCAAGGTAGGTGAATTCAAAACAAATTTTCTGGACATCAGTTGACATTGCCACTAGCCTGTATGAGGATGCGGAAGCTGGGGAAGGGGCAGTCTGTGACATTTTGCGTTTCAGAAGAAATTCAGCAAAAGATCAGTCCATGGCTTTCACTTCATAATTCTACAATTACCGTTGCAGACGTTCTCAAGTGGGCCATCTCAGAGACGTTCGTCGATCTTCGGCGCGGCATTCGGCTTTGGGCAAACCAAGGACGACGCCACAAGCGCCACAAAATGTTGTGGGTGAAAGCCCACAAAGACGGATCAACCCAACTTGACAGGGAGCATGCCACAGAATTCCGCGAGGACGAGGCCCAAACTCTCGAGACGAGATACAGGCCCACTCAGCGGCCCACTTTCGAAAGTTCTATCTCTACCTCTACCTCGGGCTTTGACACCATTGCCGAGAGGCTTCATGAGTTCGGAGGCAGCGATCCCGGATCAGCCACCTTTAGAGAGGAGCAGGAGCGTGAGCTATCTCAGGAAGTTCAGGCAGAAAAGGAGATCCAGAAACCACCAGCTGCGGATCCCGCAGGGCACTCTGTTCACCCAGACCTCCGGCGCCTTGTTTCCCAAGGCACATTTACGATCGGATCAGAAGCTTACATGCCGGCCTTTATGTCACTGGCCGAAACCAGCGCCGCACAACATTATAATGTGGGAAAATTCCCTTCGGGACTCTTAGTAACGACTGACTTCGCTCGGACCATTATACCATTCCGCAAAAGCTATATATCTGATCTCTTCCAAAGATCCGTGCAGTGGATCTTGACAACGGCCTCGGAGACCAACGTCATTGAAGTTGCCATCATCCTCAGTCCCTACGAGGCGCATGAACTTCTTCCTGAGATAACGCAAGGCCGGCATGCGTCTCTGCATTTATATGCGCCACGGCCGAACATGGGCTTTCGAGCCCTTGATTCCTTGGACTTGTACAGTATCCCGCATCATCAAGCGGCTCGCACTTTGCCTCGTAATCTTGCCACTGAACTAAATCTATTCTCGGGCCAGCTCTATGTCCAGTCGCCAGAAGAATATGTCGATGTCCGCAATTTCCTCGGCCTCGCTCAGGAAACCATTGATAACGATTTCGACAGCTCGGATATTGTCCCCCTGCAAGACGTAAACGTGGAAGAGGATGGGCTGGTGCAATTCATGAAAGTTCTCATGACAAAAATAAGGCGCAACTGCGAATCCATCGACAAGACACATGTGGGGCGAATCCTAGATCACGTATCCCTTAAAGCTGAAGACTTTGAATGAACTTGGAGCATGACAGCGCCATGGCGTGGGTGTTAGGATGAAAACTGGGTATGGCAAGAGAAGAGGTCAAGGCTGGTTGGATTTTGAAAGATGCGGTCACAGACCAGACAATCCATTGTTAGGCAAGTAATGCTTGTCTGATTGAGAATGGTGACGGCTGAAAAATGGATTAATGGTGGAGTTGATACTGGACTGCGGGGTTGAAGCTTGAATAGCACCAAGTCGAGGACATCGGGTAAAGGAATTGCCGATCCGTAACCTGTCAGTTATTGACGTGGCTCGAACTGAGAATTAGCCAGGTCGTCCTCAGCAAGGGCGCAGATGTTGGCCGCTCCAAGAACAGTGGTGTTTATCCCTTACGAGTTTAGTCTATACAGTACTGTCCTATGGCTTCTAAACCTTCTATCGTGGCCCCAGACCCACCTCACTATCCAGATGAAGATTCATGCCACTGTGTCATTTGTCGTTTAAAGTGCTTATTCGCCGCTGGACGGTTGCCACATTGCATTCGGTCTTTCCATTGTCCGTACTGACAGTAACTGCGATCATGGCGGCTGACCATAGTGTGTACGACATTAGCGACGACGAAGATCTTCGTCATCACTCAGACATTTCCTTTCCCGACAGTGAGCTGAATCATGGCACTAGTTCCCCACTCAGCCAGCTTTGCCCCATTCCAGGGGCGTTGCCATTCCTGAAGTACAGCGAGTGGGCTCCAGACTAGGCATACGATGAACAGCCCCCTCGTTGGATGTTTTGTACCATGCAATGGAAATTGACCCTGAACAACAGAAAGGCCGTGGAGCAGACCGAGCAAAATTTAGTTATAGCCCCAGGCGATTTTTGGAGAGACATACTGTCACTCAAGGTCGCTGAGATCGTGAATTTGAAAAAGAAGACCTACAAAACGAGTGCTTCGACCATTGTAATGTCGGTTCCTAACGTGGTCGGAAGAGAAAGTCACGGAGCATTTCCACAAGCAACAGATTGACTGGTCGGTTGTAGAGAGACAGCTGCAAGGGTGGAGCCAGCTCCTTCGCGCTGGTAAGAGGCTGAAGCTCTTTGTTCAGATGGACTAGCTATGTGGAGTGTGCACCCACGGGCCGGCCCGCTGGACGGGGCGCTACTGCGACCGGCCTCGCTGAGCGGAATGCACAAATCGATGCTGAGCAAGAGGCCGCCGGCGAGGTTGATCCATGGAGGCGGGTCTACCAGCTCATGAGATGCCCGGGAGCCCCCTGCGACAATGGACAATCGTGCTGGCAGGACCGTGCCCAAAAGATGCACCACAAACTCTGGATCATCATATGAGAGAACTTGTCCGATGGGTGCAGCAAGGCCACCGGCTAGAGACTCATAACGATGTTCCCGACGAGATCCGAGCGCAGTTGTACGCCCAGGAATAGCAGGGTCGCGAGCGCAAGCGACAGAGTTCAGGGTTAGACGCGACTAGTCACGTCCCCGTGATAATCCACAACCACATTTCAGACTACATGGCAGGTTCAGACAGGGTCTCACCAGATCTTGAAAGCTCCCCATGCGCTCGTCTGTCTACTATTTCCGTACCTGGGCTAAGAGATGATGCCGTCAAAGCGTACTGCGAGTGGCATCGCTCCCAAGTTCGAAGCGAAACCCAAAAGCACCATTTCGAGCTGGCGTGCAGCCTGACAGTAGGGGTGGGTCTGGATCTCGAGCTCGTTCATGAGGATAGTGATGCTCAATTCTATATCGAGCAGCGCGTGCTGGAAGGAGTGGCCTGCCGATGGGTGCGGGACATTCAGGATTACCTCGACCAACATGTCATCTTAGTAGCGTAATATTAGGTCTTGTTTGCTTGTCTCAACCTAGTGGTTTGTCAATGGAGATCGAAGGGTTACGGAAGTGACCCCTAGCACTCTGTCGCTGGCCGAGAACCATGACACATTCTTCTAGGAACGATTGGAAATCGGCCCTAATGAAGCCTTGATGATCGTTCCAGACCTGCTGGATAGAGTTCTTCAACTCCCCGAAAACGTGCTCTATGGGAAGAATGTCTGGCGAATAAGGCGCCGAGTATATCAGCACCACTCCGGCCTCACTGCACATTTCCCGTATGCGCTCCGAGGAAAGGATGCATTGTGGTCGCTTCCCTCGAGGAGCCCAGCCTTTACGCCGTATACCGATGCTCATGTCTATGCCTGACTCGCCCACTAGCTGGTCAGATCGGTGCTGGGATATCTGGTACATGTATTCGTCTCGCAGGTCGAGGTTACGCTCCTGAGCAACATTCTGTGTGGCTTTCTGGGACCAATTGTCGTCCTTCAAGGTCCTGCTGATGCTGTAGCGGGACACGTCGGCAAGTGGTCGCGAAGGAAAGCAGCCATCGTATCAAGGGTCAGGCACGGATCAAGGGCGACTTGGCTCCGCAGCGCGCTCAGCATGGGAAGAGTGATGGATTTGGGGCGGCCGCGAGTATTTATTGGGATATTCGCAGACCCAAACAGAAGCAGTTTCGAGCGAATTCGTCGCACCGTCCGTGGATTACATCCGACTATGTTGTCATCAGTGGCAGTTGTTTCACCTGGTAGCTTACTGTGGATAATATTCTAAGCAGGTCGTGCGTAGAACGACGCCATAATCGAGAAGCCCATTGCTGATTTCTCCCAATTTGTTGGTGGAAATGGTGAAAGTCCATTTTGAGCGTTGCGATTACGACTTACAATTAGAGAGTTTACTTCAGCCGGACACTTTTCTTTTCGCACATAGCTGTACTGCCGACCCAGTTCTTCCATCTCTTTGATGGCCATTTCACGGACCATGTCGAAAGCTCGTGGCGCTTGCTCGGCCCCAAGCCAGGGGTATCATCTGGTGCAGTACCCAGGGTCCACTGAGCGGGTCGCTCAAGTAGCCCCTTGTCTCTTCATTGAGACTACTGAGGCCGGTGGCCATCAACCAATCCATTTCCGAGCATGCCAGTGAATCTAGCACTGTGCAGCCTGTGTAGCCACTGCACGTTACAGCCAATTTCTTGTGCGTTCACAACAGTCCTCAATTATCCAGCTTCTCGGAATGCCCTGCCACCGGGAGCACGACTCCATCAATGCAATCGAGGCACATAAGATACCCTTTTCTTGCTGTTCGGGGTGTGACGTCGCGAACGCATCGGTTTCCACCTCCGCTTCGTGACGCCAGCAGACTGTGACGGCATCGATATCGGCGCCGGCACTGATTTGTGCGGCCCAGCATAGGAGCGATTTGCAGCGCAGCGTAAGCCGCCTCCTATAACCACTTCCGCGAATGCATATCATGCGGTGGCTACACCCAGCACCGATGCCGTCATCAAATCGACCTTACATTGACAGGAAACATACCAGCCACCCTTGCTATGTACTACAAAGGGGCCGACAACAACGCAAATGACTCTTATCGTTTGAGTCAAATAGGCTGAAGGGCTTCGCAAACCCTCCTTTTGACCTGGTTAAGTTGAGCGTCAATACACTCTGCTATTTGTTTTGCGATGCCGTCCTCGATTAATTCACCCATTTTTCTTTTCAATTCATCAACCATTTGTTCCCGCAATCACGTCTGGGGCATCGAAGTCGAATTCGTCGGACATGTTGAATTCGCTTTCAGCCGATCTAGACGTATAGAGAATATAGTCAACAGAAACCGCGAAAAGGTTGACACTTACCGTCGGTATGGCGTTACCCTCGCCTGCCTTTTGCAGCAACTCCGTCGCACGGTTATCATAGACAAGACACGTCCGGCGTGATCCGGGCTCTACTCGAGATGCATGGAAGCTATTGTACGAACAGTAGAATGACCGGGGCGACAGGCAACGAATCCAGACGTGGAGCTGCGAGAGCTACACTCTGGACTGGTCTCGACGGTGTCCCAGTCCTACTCGTACAATGAGTCGGCCAGCATCGGGAGCAGGTGAACGGTCGGAACGCCTGGGACAGGTCTGCACGATGAAAACGCGTGCGGACAGTAGGGCTGCGCAGGAGAGAAGCGAAGGCGCTTAAAGGATGGCGTTGAAGGTAGATGTATGTGATGTTGGACGGCAACATATTGGATGTGGGTGAAGAGGAGAGAACGTTGGAATGAAAGAGACTGCCTGTGGACGTTGGCGGGATGCGGGGGTAAGTTATTCCGTGAGTGGAGCCCAGCATGGAGGCGATCGATTGGTTGGTTCTACTTTTATGGAACTACTTTGCGCCGTACGAGTCACTAGCACCCTGGAACGGCTGAGCAGTGCATAATTGATTCGTCTGCAGATGTGGACAAATCCCTAACAAAGACCGAATCCAATGGAGAACGACGCTCTGCCATGCACAGCGGAGTTTGATACAAGCCTGGGGTTAGATGCTCTGTCTCGCAGCGATTAGGCTGCCTGATAGCAGGGCGTGGTGGACCAATGATGAGGTAGTCGGTGATGTGCGCTAGCTAATCGTTCACTACGCCTGGGAGGCCGGCCTGCCAGCCGCCGTTAGGTTAAGCGAAGTCGCCGAAAGTACCATGCGTGATGTCGACCTGGTATGAGGTACATATGTGGTAGGCGCGTGCAACCCTGCGGGTGTCCCCGATATCTCAGGGTTATGGAAACCGTTCAGGTTACGTTGCTAGAACGGTCAGAAAGCACGCCTCTTCGTCGGCATGCACTCGATCAATTCGCGTGGAAGACGATCCCGCCGCCTGCGTATTAACCAGCGTGGCGCAGGGGCTGTATTACGTGATATGGCGATTGCCTGCCTCCACATAGAAACACCTATTGTCATGATCTGAGGCGATTGATGATGAGCTAGTGTAGACCATGCCGTAGGTGTTAAGCAATCGGCTCATGGCGAGGTTCTATTACAACCTGTGCATCCACTGTGTATGTAGTAGAGTCTGGTACGCGGGTGCGACCCGCCTCAGCCAATCGGATGATCCGCAAGACTGCATGAGCGCTCTCCATGTGATGGAAAGAGAGAAGGCCGATGTTTTCCTGGTCCGAGAATGGATGGTTGACCAAACTTCCAAGTACGCGCCGCGAGCCATCCTGCCTCCCTGACGATGTCCGATCGTACGGACAGTTTGGATGCTGGGCCCCACAAGGAAAGCGATTCGCCCTCCAAAAACATGTCTGATCTTCTGGATGCTTAGCTCGATGTTGTTTCCGATAAGCTCTCAGAGCCTCAGCCAGCCCGTTCTATTGGCCCAGTCAATTGATAGACCAACCGCGCCTGTCACTATCCAGTTGGCACGAATACCGGGTGATGAGTCTTCAAGTGCCAATCAAGGGCGCGAGTACTGACCACAACCTTAACTGTTTTTGCCGACTTTGCTACGCAGTCTCGGATCAAAGACGACCAGACCCCGCGGTGCCATCTTGCGGCCCTATACTACGGCGCATGCGACATATTCCTGTCGACCTGGCAGGTGGAGTGCTTCCGAGGCAGGCACATCATACTTTGTTGTCGGTCCTCCCAGGCACCTACTACGGCTCGAAAGTCGCTGATCACAACGCCGAGCCACAGCAATCCAAGCATGTCATCAAGGCCAATGTGCCCGCCCTCTGGTTAATTGGCCAGCCTGGTCCGGCCACTTCACCTCTGGCACCCAGCGATATCGCCGGATTGCCCTTTTCTTCACCACCACTTCGGATAGCAATATAGGTACGCCGATTGCCAGTTACTCATTGCATTGGTGCCATCTGAACAGATCCGCTGTCACCAACATGAACGCTTTCGACGAGTTTTGCCTTTTCATATTGACTTTGTGATAACGGTTGTTCTTGAGTTTTCAGGCCTAATTACCCTAATAGTTGCTTGGGTGGATGTCTAGACGTTTTGCCATTTGCGCGTAGTCGAAGGCGATTACGGTGCTCCGGTCGAAATGCTGGTTTCGTTACTACGGCCTCGTCAGCGCCAGTTCGCCTTGCTTCGACATCACGTACCTGTTATCGAACCCAGAAATATAACATAATCGTCACCTGTGTCGCTCGATGCTGACGCCACCGTTGTCGTGGTTGATCCTCTAGCTATTAGCATGGTATCTGTGATGGATGATGTGCTGGTAACTGCGGTTGGTGGTGCGCGTCCGCTACTTTTGCTGGCCAAATAAGCTTGGACCACCTCACGCCCCTCAGCTGACAAGGTTAACTGTTGGGTAGCCTCACGTGATAGTAATTCGGACACATTATTGTAGGAGGTTTTTAATGAAATTGATTACTCCGTACATCCACATGGACTCATAACTGTAGATAGTCTTGTAGTAACCCGGTCCCTTTGGTTTTCTTATTGAAAGCGAAAGAAAATAATATAGTAAAGGCGCATCAAGCCTCTACGACCTGTCCTAACAAACTTTTATACGAATCGCCGACTAATTCGCCGTCGCCAACTATGCATATTCGGGAGTGGTCTATGTTGCAATATATCCTCTCCTGATCTTGTGAACGCGCAAGGGGATTTTCCGGCCGGAAATCCAAGTAGGCCACGAAGTAGAATTTCCTATCTCAGAGTTAGAGCGTTTCTATGCGATGGAGGCTTTGACTTACAATATCATCTGTGGGAAGATGATCGCAAAAGGGTATATGCAATCTCCGTGATAGCCCCAACTCGAGCGCAGGCATCCGAACTGTGCCAAAGCTCGAACTACTAGGCCGCCGAAGCAGTTATCTTGGTCGAGGGGCTCGCAATACGACTCTTTCAAGCCGCTATAAAGTATGTTGCCTGAATTCCATTGTTCGTAGACCACCCAATGTGTCATGCCGCATCCTAGCGTAGATCTAGAAGGCTGGTCCGCACCTTCTCCAGTCCTAGGATAACTCTTGACGTCGAGTTGGTATGCAGTAGAGGTCGTATTATATTCCGAGTCCCGGCTGATATCGCCCTGATTCATAACAGGAACTGTTTGTTTGTCGAGGGTAGATTTGCCATGGACGGGAGCTTTGTAGTCGTCGCATTTTCGACGTGGCGGGCATATCTGCTCAACAGTAAGCCGGAATCTCGTTATGAAAGGGCTTCAATAGACATACGACGCGTCGAGTATCCCTTGTTTCTTCCTGTCCTTTGCAGATGACGTTTTTGAGTTGACATTGACTGCATGGTCGGCCTTCCGTGCACTTTACCCGTCTTTTCTTAGACGCTGCGCACGCCGTAGAGACTTTCATCCCGGTGGTAGAAGAGCTGGAGGTAGAGCGGATCATGTGTGAAGTTTGTGTAGGGTGCAAGGGAATGTCTCAGTGTTGCCGAAATTTCCAAGCGAGACGGAAGCTGGTATTTGTACTCGACTTTCACGGGCCAGGTGGATCTCAAGACTACACAGTAAGTAGTGAGTAAAGTCGGGACCTTGTCAACCTTTCAAGAGGCCCCCAGTGAATGACTCCGAAACGGAAGAACTATGGGACTTTGCTACTCGCCTTGGCAGAGCGCATGCGATGAGCAGTGTACCGTGCGCGATGAAGACTGAATCGCACGACGGACAGTAGGATCAGACATCGACGCACTCGAGGACAGACTTCTATAGCTCTTCAGCTATCAATTTGTGACTACCGGTTCCATCTATGCCACAGCATTTACAAAAGATGCCTTAAAGTACAGTCTAACCGTCCCAAGGCTAAGGAACTCTTGTTCTTCGTTACGCTACTGATATCAAAAACAGAAAAAGCATTAGACATCTACTTCTTCTAACGGCAAACCGCTACCGCCTACATTTCGGTCGTTTACAGCTTGCCCCGTCATCTTCGTCCCGACACCGTTTCTTACGATGGTCAGGGGTACCGAAGCACTCGTCGAGCTTTTGACTCCACACCAGCTGCTGAACGGTGAACGGCGAGCCACTGATGCTACGACCCTCGTCGGGAGCCTCCCACAGACCGACGGCTAGCGACTCCTGCAGACTGGCCACGCGAAACTTCACTTTCAAGAAGAAATGGCCGTCTGGGCGGATCGTCGGGTACGATGCGAAGTCACACGTTACCTTCTGGCTACCGATACGGAAGTGCGCCTTACTTCTGTCGAGCTGCGACATGAACTGCTTTAGGCTCTCGGAGTGGGCACCCAGCCGACAGCGTATGTGTCCGCAGCAGTCGTACCCTCCATCGGAGAAGACATATGGCCGCGAAGCACGCAGCTCAAAGATGAACAGCTGCGCCCTTACACAGAGTCTCAGCCGCTTCAAGGCCGGTAGGTCCCGGAAATTGCATTCGCCATCACGTTCAGGATCGTCAAAGCTGGACAAGCTGTCCAACGGCGGTTCGGGGCCGTCGAATTCGACATCAAAGCGGAAGAACTCACCCGATTGACCAACCTTCTTGTGCGCCACGAGACGCTGCCAAACTTTCCTGTCACTTCGAAGGGTCCGAAAGGCCCGCACCAGGCGGAAGGGGAAGTAATCCCGCGCCAGGCGGAAGAGGAAGCAGTCCCGCCATCCTCCCTCGGGCTCGCACGCTCGCTGTTCGTCCTCCCGAGAGAAGCCTGTACCCACTGAGGCTAGCAGGCTTGGGTCGGGGGCTCCGGGGAAAAGCGAAGCTACCTCTTGCAGAGCGATCAAGGACGGGTTGTTGGCCACCAAGCCGCCGTCTTGGAACGTGCCGAGGCCGTCGATAGACCAAGGCGTGAAGTAGCTGTATCCGTTAGCGACAGCCCACCGTGTAGCAATCGACGACATGACGGAATAGCCGGTACTGACTACGGAGCGGCGGTTGCACATCGGATGCTGCAGGTCAGATCAGCCACGTCACGAGCGAGATGCGGGAGGTATGGACAACGAAAGGGGCTGCGCACATCTCCCACAAAGCTACCTGCCTACCGCCGCCATCTGTCGTCAGAACGTTATACTCTGTAGAGCCCATCAGCATCAGGTCGCGGTGTCGGACCGTGTTATCGGACCGCGCCATCGGGAACGGGAACACTACCGCGATCTCCGCCTCGCTGGCCTACCCCGTTGTAGTTGGTGAAGATGCAGGCGCTGGCATCTTCCACAGTGGCAACAGTCATCCCTACCATGGTGCCCATCGTGTCGGCAGCCGAGTAGTCGTCTATGCTTCTCCCTGAGCCAAATATGTCTCGCAACGCCTGTTCGATGTGCTGCGACGGGTACCTGCTGTCCAAGAGGAGCACGGCGGCAGCGCGCAAAACTGTGCCAAGAAACGGAATCTGCATCATCAGCCGTACGAAAGAGCCCATGAGGGGGATGGACGGGAGCCCGCGGGGGGTGAATGCCTGGTGTGATAGGGACTCGAAGCGGGCAATGCAATCGTCCACCGTCCAGCCGTTGATGCAGAGAGCGCCGGCGCTGATTGCGCCTGCCACACGACGTGTTAGCCAGGAAGTCACTCGCTCGCGCGTGCGACGGCAACGTTCCGCGACGAACCTGAACTGGTCCCGAAGACGACGTCAAAGTTTTTCTGCACAGGGTGGCCCGGCAGGCCGACGTCGTCTTCGAGCTGCTTCAAAAGCTTCAGGGGGTATTTTCCCCTCGTCCCGCCGCCGTCGATGCACAGCACTCGGGGCGACGCGGTGTCCGGCTTCAGACGGATCTGCATGCCAACGTCGCGCCCGCAGAGGATGCACTCGTCGACGTCGATCAGCCACGGATCGGCCGCACTCGCAACCCCGAAGATCTTGACACAGTCCATGCACTGGCCGTGGCCGCACGAGGGGAAGTACTGGGGGCGACGCCGTAGACAATGAAAACACGTGCTTCTGGACCGGAGCCGTCCCCAGTCCTCCGCGAAGGCGGCGACAACCTCTCGATGGACTGACGCCGCGGACCGGCCCATCGTCAGCTGCCGGAACAGACGGACCATCTGGGCCTCGACCATCTTGGAGAACTGGGACGGCAGGACGAACTCGGCGGACCCCTCGTGCGCCAGAACGGCGGCGCCGCACACGTTGTAGCACACGTCTCTGTAGAACATCTGGAAGACGTCACGCGGATCGAACACTGCGGGTCGTCAGTAATAACAGCCAGGGTGAGCCGGGGGCCCGCGGACGTACGGTGCATGCCCGGGGGATAATGGTCCAGCAGGAAACTGGAGGCGATGACAGGCACGGCAAACCGTTTCAATGCCTCGACGGAGTCGCAATGGGCGAGGAACCGCGCGAGGTGCGCTTGTAGGTCGGCCGCTACCGGGTTGTCCAGGCGAGAGACGGCGAGAAAGTTGAGGGGCAGGGCGTCGGCATCGCCGAGTTGCTCCGTGGCGTGGCGTAGAAGACGGGCGAGGTGGGTGGCCGAGAAAAGGCAACTGGCGAGGACGCGCTCGACTCTCTTGGTCTCGGTCATGTAGGTGAGCTCGTTGGTCAGTATGTCCCAACGCGGGGACTGGAGATGGCGTCGCAGAGACCTGGGAGACGTGTCGGCCAGGCTCATGACACGGACGCCGTGGAAACGCTCGGAGACATGGACGTTTGTCCTCTTGCGGACGGCCTGGAGCAACTGGCAGCGTGCGGAGTCCTCTTCGCCGCCGTTCGTGACGACGACCAGCCAGGGGCGCACCGACGATGCAGACGGCGCTTCTAACTCCAGCCACGAAGCAAGCCGCTGGGCGACGATCTCTACACCGCCGACATCGTCGGCAAAAACGCAGACCACATCGGCAAACGGGAAGAGCATGCGGTTATAGACACGGTCGCCCGCTTCTACCGCCATGGACGGGACGGCTACGCCCTCCGGGGTCGCTATTGACCTAGTTACCAGTTCATGGCATAGCATAGACTGCCTCGGCCTCCCGCACCGTTTGTGGGGGGGGATGTCGGCGTCGGCAATCAGGGTGGGCCTCTCGCCGGACGCGCCGCCCGGGGCCAGAGCAAGATGGATCTCGCCGTGACCCCGGGTCGTGTTGGGCCGGGTGATGTCTACACCAAGCTTTTGCATGGCGATCCGCTTGGCCGCATTTCCTATCAACAGGAGTGTACTCGGGTATTGGCTGTCCGGACGGGGCAGACTGTCCAGCAGCCTCTGGGCACGGTCCGAACTTTCGATGACATATGCCTGGTCTTTGTTTGACACGCGCAGCCAGCTGGTGTGTTTACAACGGGTCATCGTGTGCATGGGTTATGCTCGCCAGTCTGCTACAAGGGGACGACGCGTCTCTCTTATAGTAGTGATAGGCGGGCAATTACAAAGCCAAAACGAGGTGTCGGTGGATGGATTAGAAGCTCTGTAGCTTAGGGAGATCCAAAAATGTCTGTGACTCCTTTGGCCAGCGCTTTGAAGACACTTCCGGCCGAATAATTTGGTCCAACCCATGGCAGTTGACGGCTGTTCGTGGTTGCATGGGGACCTCCAGTAGAGGCTCGGCCAGCTCCGTATCAGGAGCAGGATGAAGAGACCAGCGCCCTGGAGCCAGAACATCATAACAAGCAGCGTCAGTCTTGGCCGACGGTAGTCAGAAGACAAAGTCAACCAACCTGGTCGCATTTTCAGGAGTACTGTACTGTATATAAACAACTCTTCTTTCCTTTTCCAACATCACGTCGCCCAATGAACAGACGTTCCCAAGTGAGGACTCGAACCCACACCGGCAGTCGCCAACGTAGCCAAGGTAGGAGGAACCCTGGGAGTGCCGGCAGGCAACTGCATTGTCCTACATGGCTCTGCCCAACCAAGCTGGCCCCGGCTACAGAGGCAGCTGCAGTAGGGCCAGTTCACGTAGCGTCCGCTGTCCGAGTTCCAAGCCGATAGTGGATCGTGCATATACTCCAAACCGTCCTGCGTCGCCGTAATCAGGCCTGGCGTTGAATAATGGAAAGAGGCGTCGTCTTCGAGCTGGCTCTTCTCAGAGGGCGTTGAATCGTCCGGGCTCCAAGGGTTATTGCGGCCGTGGCGAGTCTCGGAAAGAGTTAGTTTAGATGCATGCACCGGCGTGGGCGGTGCCACACTGTTTCTCTCTCTAGTAAGCACCCGATCCTTTTTTCTGCGATTCCCTCGGGGTTTGCGCGTTGATTTCAAGTCTCTCCCTACGAGACGCCAATACGAGCCTTTCCCGTCCAGTCGTTGAAAGGCCTGTTTCTCGCGAGTCAGCGGGGTGCAACTGTAGAACACTGGCCTGGAGACGTGGGCAAACCTCGTTTAGGCTCAGGTTGGAGCGGACGCTGTTTTTCCATCCTTCGTTTCCATTGTTGGCTCTCCTGGTGTTTCGTCTAAACCAATCGTAGAGCTCGTCGAGCCCCATCTTCTGCGTTTTGCTGCTGAGAAGTGCCGCGCGAATCAGCTCCGCGTATGTCATGCATCCGCTTTCGTCCATCTTGGTTTCGGTGGCTGGCTGCGGAGGGACTGGCTCCCCGCTCAAGGTGTGCAGCGGCGTGCAGATTTGTGCCTGCGTGCGGCGTCGATCGACTTGCTTGTCGGCGTCGAGACGTCGTGCTTTTAGAGGAATTGCGGGGAAATTAGGGGAAACGGGCGATGCGGCGTGGGGATTCATTGTTTCAAGCGTTTGCTGTGCTAGCACTTAAAAGCTCGGTATTAAACGTACAGTGTCTACTAGCACGCAAACTTGCGGAAGCCGCATCGATTCTCTGGGGGCGTCTTCCTCCGACTGATGATGCTCTTATCTTCGGGTTGCTGTAGTGCCTCTTGCCCTGCCTGGTTACGCATCCTATGAAGCAGTCGACGACAAGAGGCTCGACGCCGGACTACAGATCCTAAAGTGGCTCTCACTTACAGCCGAAAGTGGCGTCACAGGAGCCTGGGTCTGGGGGTGCTAGGCACGGTCTTACAGGGGACATGTTCTGGCTCTTAGCTCTCACGAAGGCAGGCCCAAAAACGTCTCCACGACCATGGTGAGGCAGACCTTTGTCCGTTGCCAACCCCTCGAGATACCGGACACACAAGTGAAGGTCGACGATGACATCGGTAGGTGCTATAGGCGGGTTGCGTTTAGCGTGTTCTTCAAAAAGCCCAGACCAGAAACGTCTTGCATGGCTCAAGCTGTAAGCCCACGAGCGATACTGTAAACCACGAAAACTCAGCATGAGCTAAGGTGGAATGGTTCTCCATAAATTGGCTCCGCTTCTACTGCAACCATGTATTGGCCACCCGAGATCCTTGCTATTATCATTGAACATTGCGACCAAGACACACTTCGAATTTTATTATTATGCAACAAAATGTTTCGAACCATCAGCACAAAGGTTCTCTACAGAAAGGACCTGCAGTCTTTTATTCCCCGCTCTGTCTCCTGGGCAATATCCGAGTGTGACGACGACTCCATATCACTCCGTGTACTTACGCATGCACGGGAATCGGGCGAGGACTTTCAAAGGAGGCTGCCGTACGACTGCTTCATCAGATACCGCGGATATGAGGCCTTGACCTGCCGATGGGATGACCGGTTCCGAGGCACGCAGCTCTTGTCCGCTTTCCAGCTTGCCGTCCTACTAGGTCGCGATAAGATCCTCTCGTTCCTGCTGGAATTCAATTCTCACGACAAGGAGTTGATAGACGGCCGCGTCTGGTCACTGCTGCCGCGTCTCGTGAAAGAATCTGCGAAAGAGCCTCTGTTTTACGAGCTCGGCGGTTCCAATCCTACCTCCATAGCATCTACTAGCAGTCTTCAACGCGTCCTTTTACGGCTGGACCCGTCTGGAGGGGGCAAGGCGACCGTGGCGAGCCCGCAGAGGCGAACACCGGTCTACTTTGCACCCTGGTTTCCGATGTCAATGGAGGAAATTCTCGAATACCTGTTCGAACTTGGAATCGACGGCTGTGTGGACAAGTCGGACTATCGGACGAAGTTTGTTATCAAAGCAAAGGCTTTTAGGCCTAGATGCAAGCTATGGTAAATTGGTGGCCAACGGCGGCAAGGAAACCACTATCCGTTTTCTCTTGGAATCTATAATGTTTAGTCGCGCATCATGAGATACTGTATGCTCGTTCATTAACTCGCTACTTGATACCAACCACAGCTTTCGTCTAAACTAATCCTCGTCTCCGTTCTCGTGAGTCGCAGCCTGGCTTCCTGAGTCCTCGAGAAAGCCTTTCTGACTCGGTTGCAGCCCTGCTTTCTTAGCGTGGTCGGAGATAGATGCTAGAATATCCACCGCTTCTACCTTCTGCAGGAACACAGCATTTTCCTCTTCCTTGTACAAATCCTCGTCATGCATAGGAATCACAACACAATTAACGACCCAGCCGTGACACATGGCCGGGACGTCTTCAAAACCAAACTCATCAAGAGGGAAAGGCTCGTCAGGCGCGACTGTCACCTTACGCCATTCGGCTGGCCCGTCAGTCGGCGACATTCGCGGTTGTATCCGTTCGAAGGATAACGGTATGGCAGTAACGCAATCTGGTAGGGCCGTGGCAACCACACCATCTGTGTAGGCAACTGGGATAATTATGAGATCTGGGTCTGTAGAAAGACGTTTAAGAAAACTCATGGGTTTTGGTCCATCAAGCCGTAAAAAGAATTCCACAAAAGGTATTTGACGGATACCGATCCATTCTTTGTCTTCATTGGAGTAGCAGGAACTTGCGATGGCTGGCTGGCTATTCGTCGTCAAAATGCCGTACTCATGGAGGCGAAGCAGTGCAGGCACCAAGTCGAGTGACTCCTCATTGAGGGGGGCAAGTGGATTGTGATTTCGGCGCCATCGTACATATCCCTCATCGCTTTGACTGCTGTCACATACCTCCCACTCGCCCTTACCTGTGACAAACATGCAGATGTAACGCAGGAGTGATTTAGTAACCGGAACCAGTTACCTACCTCAGCACAACAGGCTTGTCGGGTAGGTCTGGACGAGCAAAATCCAATGTCCAGGTGTCGCGATAAGTGCCGGACGGAACGATTTTGCCTGTGATAAAACCGATGAGATCGCCTTTCTGATAGGCTACCTGTCCTGGATTGCACGCAACCGCCTGCAGTCCTCATCCTATATCCCCATGATCCTTGATACGGGGCTTGTACACAGAATCTTTGCATGTAATGTGTTTTCTGTCACCAAAGAAAATGGCTGTAGAATGGCGAGCATTTCTTCTTCCGGGGGCCCTTCTATGCGCTGGCTTTTGGCTTCCCAGCCGAACGCGACGTCATATGATGTGCTCTCCAGAGACTGTTGGAAGGCTTTTCCTTGCGGTACCTTTCGATATCGTTTGTTCGTATTATTCGACCTCCTAGGCGTTCTTCCAGGACTTTGGGGACGAACGGAGGCCGCTGGCGTGTCTAGAAGAGACGACCTCACCCACGCCGATGGCTTTTTATCCTCGTGTGTTGAGTGGGGTGCGCTGATGAACGAAGAGTACCTAGTGGCAGCGCATTGTAGATCGAAGACAGGCGCATGGCGCTGGTCCGTCCTAGACCTAAACTTTTGCCTCGTCAACCATGAGGGTGAACTGATGGCGCAAGACGAGTAAGTTGCGGCGATATGGTTGTGGCGAATCTGACATCGACTAGCGGCCTTTTCTTCCGCACGTGCGGCCCTTGCTGGCACGATAACTCGACTTCTTCGAGGGCGAATTATGCTTGCAGTTGCGAGATCCGGGCGGGTGAGGGGAGACATACCGCGGAAGGAATCGACCTTAGTATATGAAATAACACGCTTGCTCCGCAACACCGCTAACTTCTCATAGATGCTCTGCTTGGGAATGACGACGGCGTTGTCTTTTGTGGTCAACGACAAACCCATGGTGAAGAGGTGAACGACGGAAGAATCGTTTGGATGGGGCCGAACCTTTTGATGACGGAGCTCTAGATTACCGTTGCTATAACTGCACTATCAGCGAGGCTGCTCGTCGATGGGGTATCCCATATGCCACTCTATATCATCGGCTTCATGGCAGGCAAAGTAGAAATGCTGCCTTCATCAATATGCAGAATTTATCCCAGGCCCAAGAGGATAATCTGGCTGCTTATATTTCCACCCAAGAGCAACTAGGCAGCTCCCTTACCCATCAAGAAGTCAAGGGACTGGCAGCACGCATGATAGGCGATAGTAAGCAACGACTAGGCAGGAGGTGGATATGGCGATTTATGCGGCGAAACCCATCTATTCGAACGAAGCGATCTAGAGCAATGGATGCCCAGCGATGGAAAGCCCATTCTCCAGAGGTTATCCGCGATTTCTTCCAACGTCTGGATAATATCCCTGCTATCAAGGACATCCATCCTTCCAACCGATGGAATATGGATGAAACCGGCATTATGGAGGGCAAGGGAGCCAATAGGCTGATGCTAGGCACTGAAGCATTACGGCAGATACAAAAGAAGCAGCCAGGATCCCGTCGATGGATATCTATTATTGAATGCATTAATGCCACTGGGTCCTCCTTACCTCCCCTGGTTATATATAAGGGAAAATCAGTCCAGGCCCAGTGGTTTCCAAAAACCGACCTATCCAACTATGCCAACTAGCGATTCAAAGCATCAGGAAACGGCTGGACGAACGACGAGACTGCCCTGGCGTGGCTGAAGGAGGTCTTTATCCCTCAGACTATGCCTAGCGAACCAGAGGCAACCAGACTGCTGGTTCTTGATGGGCATTACAGCCATATAACTGTTGACTTTATATGGGAATGCTGGAAGCAACGTATATATCTCCTTTTTTTACCGCCACACTCCTCTGCCGTCCTCCAGCCTCTAGATATTGCGGTCTTTAGCCCATTGAAGCAGGCCTATCGTAAGAGGGTTGGATATCTGGATGACTGGATAAACGATTCAACAGTAGCTGGAAAAAGGGCATTTTTACAGTGCTATTACGAGGCTCGCAAAGCATCTATCATGAAGAAGAACATCAAAAGTGGCTGGAAATGGGCTGGGTTATGGCCTGTTGCCAGACAGCGCCCTCTATCCAACTCCTTAGTATCAAAGGCATCATCCAGCCAGCAGACAGACCAAACAAGCAGCCAGCAGTGGGATAAAGCCGTATTTATCGTTCCATGGTCAACACCTCGTCGGTCTGCTGATCTACGGCATCAACTATATCACCTGGGTCAACTATGCAAGGATGGGTTGGATACCCATACTATTCGTCACCTATCTAGAAAGGTGCAAAAGGGATATGATGAAGAGGCATTCCAACGGAACGTTCTAGAGAAGGAAAACAAGGCACTAAAATCCCAGCTAGACGACCTTCTGAATCGCAAGAGGAAAAAGGTCCCTCTATCACCTAACAGCACCTTTGCGGCTATATGGAATATCCAGCGGGCGCAACAGTCACGCAACGATAAAATGGATACTACAGATGAATCCAGCGTATCCAAATTATCTAGTGAAGCTGAAAGTTGCATATGGGTAGGGGGAAAACCTGCTGAAATAGGTGGTAATAGTATAGGGGATAGCAGCTGAGAATTGTGTTCGGATGTGGGGGATATTCGTAAGTGAGGTGGGTGGGTTAAGTGGCGTCTCTATTTTCTGCTGCCCTGAACCGCACGACCAACAATGTCGGCAACATAATCAACATACTAATCCACGCAGCTCGAGCCCATCGCTGCCGAAGCATATCCCCAGGTACGATGTCGCCAACGGCCACGTCCTCGACGCGGGTAAAGCCTACGCTTTTCATAGGCCAACACAGTACAGCAAACCCTGGGAAGGGAGATCTAAACAGGATATCCTGGCGAGACATGGTAGTTGGTTGCAAGGCCCGGAGGTGCAGATTCGGTGTTTGCGGAGACGGCAAAATTGTCCGCATCGTCGCCTTACCGAGTCATGCACGTGAGCCATTTCTGGACCTGTCTAGACAGTACAAGGCGGTGAATTGGGCCGGGGTTCCCTGTAACTGTAACACCGGCCTTGTCGGACTCCTGAGCGCCTACTCTGCCATTCTTCGCGGCACCTCCAGGGCTACGTCGTCGATCACGTCGAGCAGCGGCTCGGTCTGCTCGTCACAATTGGCTCCATTCCGGTGAAGTTAGAACTTGTGGTGCTCGGAGTGCCATCGCGATCAGACATTGTAGGAGTGAATCTCGGGAAGAATGAGTACTTAATTGTGGTAGCAACTTGACGCAGACGATACAGAGTGAGAAGTGTATGGCTTTCGAGGATTCCACCTACGTATTTATACACGCTTCAGTCTGCGATGCTCCGCCGGTCAAGGCGCGAAAAGGGCAGGGATAGCGTGAAGACCCTGTCAAACCGCCCATAGCCCACTCCGCCTTGACAGGGGTACCGTATGTACTCAGCAGATTCGAAAAAAGCCTGGGCCACCGCTAACGGTAATAGGTTTAGCTTCATAGCAAAAACAGAGGCATCCAACTGTCTATGTCAGCAGTAGCTGGGGAATGATTGCTATTGCTTGTATGCACGTGATAGAAGTTCTACCAACTAACAATTTCTAGCTATCCAAGTTACCTAGGTACGTTAATATGCGCAGACGGAGGCCAGAAGGGCCTTGGTACCGTCATTCTGCTGCGTGAGAGGTAGTTCCTGGTCTATACAGTTAGGAGCATAATCATCTTCCTCTTGACAACACACATCGACTCTCTATACTTGTCCCACACAGTGTGTATAAACTCGGTCTTCATCACTGTGTACTCATCCATCCTGGCCAAGAGTCTTCCAGCAAAATGGATGCGCTAGTGGGTCGTTTTCTATAGCTGCTACGGCATATGCTAGGCTTGATCGTGAACCGACTTGGAGTTTCAACCATGTCTTCAATCGGACTAAGCCCGCATATTCTCAGAACAAAACGTAAAATATTTCATGAGAACGACAGTTGCAACATTTGAATCTACAGCAGGCACCAAATATAGAAAGAATCATCCCCCCAGACCCTTCCTGTGGCCGCTATGTAAAGAAATGATGTACGGGACGAGGAATTTCGCCAATTGTAATTATACGATGCTGCCAGCATCATTTTGTTAAAGCTATTTGGATGACACGCCCGGATGAACAACCAATAAATATCACCGAACCTCGATTAGCGGACAACGATGGTCTGTACTCGACAGGGAGCCATAGGACCTTTTCGTTCCCTTTCGTAATCCAGGTCTTATCAGGACCAAAGCCAAGACTGTAAGTAGCAGGAGATGAAACCTTGTGCTCAGGTGAAGACAATGCGCCTATAAGAGAGTTTGTGAACAGGTCTATAGCTCCAAAATCAGTTAGCAATAGCGTGCTAGATGAGGGGTCGAAAGCGAGATTATCAGTACAGCCCAACGGGAGTGTCTTGCGGGGCGCGCCTGAGAACGTGTCCCAGAGCCGTACCGTCTTGTCGTCTGACGCCGACGCGACCACCCGACCGTCCGGCGAGAATGCCACTGCCCTGACCCAATCGCCGTGGCCCTCAAGTGTCTGGCGGTGCGCACCTGTGGCTGCGTCCCAGAGCCGCACCGTCTTATCGCCTGATGCCGACGCGACCACCTGGCCGTCTAGTGAGAATGCCACTGCGTGGATCCAATCGCCGTGGCCCTTAAGTGTTTGGCGGTGCGCACCTGTGGCTACGTCCCAGAGCCGCACCGTCGCATCAACTGACGCTGACGCAACCACCTGGCCGTCTGGTGAGAATGTCACTGCGTAGATCCAATCGTCGTGGCCCTTAAGTGTCTGGCAGTGCGCACCTGTGGCTACGTCCCAGAGCCGCACCGTCGCATCAACTGACGCTGACGCAACCACCTGGCCGTCTGGCGAGAAGGCCACTGCCCTGACCCCACCATTATGGCCCTCGAGTGTCTGGCGGTGCGCACCTGTGGCTGCGTCCCAAAGCCGCACCGTTGTGTCGCTTGATGCCGACACGACCACCTGGCCGTCCGGCGAGAATGCCACTGCGTATACCCAATCGTCGTGGCCCTCGAGTGTCTGGCGGTGCGCATCCCAATCTGACTTAATGCCCCGAGTAACGAGATTCTGTAGGCCTCGATTCCAAAACTTTTGTCGCACTTTGCTCGCAACTGGAGAGAACAATATTAAAGCCTCGTAGATCTGAAGAGGTGTCTGCTCCATCATAGATCCAAAACTTGCAATAACCTTGTCAGCATCTTTAATGAAGTCGCTTAGTTCTCTAGGTACATTGGGGTGCTGCTACGACAAGAGTTAGCTTAAGTGTAGCACGAGAGCAGCTTTACTGACCTGGCACATATTGAGAAGCTGCTTCATCGCAGCGGCACCATCCGAGACCTTCCCCAGAAGTGCCAAGACTTCTAGCCAACGAAGAAGGTGCGTGTAGAGGAACACGGAAATTTCATCTCCTAGAGGCGCTCCACTCCGGTGTAAATGGTAAATCCAATAGAGGCATGCATACTGGAGATCGGCGGGGATGCGTGTATCTATCAATTGCTTGTCCATCTCAACTCGAAGCACGTCTGGCTTTTGAAAGTCGCAGATATCTCGCCTTAGTCCCTCTTTCATACGCTGAATGCATTTTGCCGCTAATATAGCATGTGTTTCTGTAGCGCTTACTCGATGATCGCTCGCCTCAGAATCAACAGGGCCGAGGAGGAAGTCGCTGAATGACTTATGCAAAAGCCTTATAGGGCCCCAAGGCTCACTAGGAACGTCCAACACTGCATGCAACCCTTGGAGCCAACAGTTGATGTCGTCCATGTCCATACCAAGCAAACATGCGAGAGATGCAGCGGAAAGCGGTTCTGCAACAAGAACAACCGAACCCAGGACTTGTAGAAGCTGTTTAGTCTCCGCCTCATCACTTTCAAGGCAGAGCTGGCGAAGAACAGGCTCATACATCTGGCTGAGCTGTGATTTGTTTTCGTCAGACTGCTTCAACCATAGCCTCAGCTGACGTTTAGGATTATTCCCGGGCCGTTCATTGCAGACAAAACGACATAGAGTTGCCGCGTAGATAAAGAGCGGTTCGGGATTTGTAGATAACTGTACCAGGCGATCAAAGTCTTTAAGTGTAGGCCAAGACCCTTGTTGGAAGTTTCGTTTTGAACTAACATCTTCAAACCGTGTGCGAATGAACAACTTGATATCCATCAAGGCGTCTTGGCGGAGTTCTCGGTCCAAAAGCCTGAGTTTGCGGACGGACTTCCCCTTTTGCAGACTTTCAAAGGCGTTGACGACCTCGGGTCTGCTTGTGATTAAAACACGCAGGCGTACCGTCCTGATATCATGAAGCTTGCCTAGCAGGGCAAGGATCCGCGGAAGCTGGTCAGGCCGCTCACATTCATCTAGGGCGTCAATAATGATCACCTTAGGTGGTTGACTTGTGTCAATTGGTGGCAGGTCCTCTAAGGGACGCCGCAGGAGTTTGTCGAACTGAACTTCAAGACCCTTCTTTTCTACCGCGTCTCTGTCAAGACCGTCTAGTGACTTCTGAAGACAACCCTTGAGGGAAGGCATCGTTTGAGCCAGCTGCCAGGCAAGTGTTGGAAAGAGTCGCGTGGTGTCATTGCGGCCCTGCTCTCCTCTCTTGAAGAAGTAGCCAGCAACGAGGCGCTTCTCGCCAGAGAACGTATCAGCAACAGTCCGTGCGATGGTAGATTTGCCGGTCCCAGCAGGGCCCGCCAGCCATAAAAAGATTTCGCTGGACAAGTCGTCTGCCCATTGACGTATCGTTTCGCGGATACTGAGTCGAGTTCCAATCTCACATTTCGGGCTGTCTTGGACATCGGCACTATCGAAGCACGCTTCGTAGATGACGGGAAGGTCTATGGGCCGATCTTCAAGTATTTGGCTAATAGCCATTAGTAGAGATCTGCAGCAGAGCGATGTACAACGAACCTCTGGAGTTTAAGCTCTGCAAGTTGCTCGGCCGAAATATCACGGTGTTCTATTGAGACACCCAGCTGACCCTTGGCGATGTAGAGTAGCGATTGTATACCGCCATTCAGTCGTTCTGCCGCCTTGCTGATGTCTTGTAGAGTGTTCCGCGAAGCAACCGTGTTTAGAGTGTGCGATTCATCCCGGATGATCTGCTCCCGTTCCTTAATCTTAGAGAGCATGCCTTCCCAATCGTCGTATCGGATCGCATCCCGACTCGCAGTAGCAAGCCACCTCCGGTAGAACCGTAAAACCGACTTGATCTGGAACTCAAGGATGTGTTGGTAGAGATTAATGATATGGCTTTCGAACTCTACCTCGAGGCCTGGTTTGGCGAGGTTTTCCGGCCAAAGGAGGTGTTCGAGTTCGATATAATATCGTATGCGAGAGGTGACGTACGACAAGCCATTGCGGTTTGCTTCTTCTGCTGCACTCGGGTTTGTCAACACTGGGAGGAGAACAAAGACGCCCGCCCAGGCGAGCGATGCCTCTGGTGACACCTTGACAGCCTCGCCGATAAGAGCTTTCATGGTCTGGATGAGTCGGCCAGCTTGTGCGACCTGGTCCTGGAGAACGAAGTCATGACCAAAGAGAGTGTATGTGATCTGCTTCTCGTCCGCTCGCTGAAGACCCCGGTCCGTGATTGCCTTGAGCTGACTCTGACGCTCGTTAGGATTGGGATCGATTTGGTTTCTGATATAATCCAGGCTATCGTCCTGCGGAGGCGTGTCCTGTGGTGCAACAGTACTATTGTCTGTTGTAAGTGTTAGTTGATAGGTTTCATATTTAAGGTGCCGTTCCCTCGTCACTGATAGAGCGATGAAAACCTTACCATGCTCTCCTAGTTCTGTAGAGAGAAGTTTCTCGTATCGATCCACCAGCTGAGGATCCTCATCACGAAGACCCTCATAGGCGCGATTCCAAAGCGAGGGTGCGTGCTTCGATGACAGTGGTGTTATCTGTGAAAGCGGCGTGATGGGACGTGCTGTTGGACTCGAAGCTCGTCGCATGGAAGGAACAGGTGATTGTGTAACTTGGAGTGGCCTTGACTCAGGGTGCGAGGTTCTCTGGGGGAGGGTTAACGAGTTTTGGGACACACGGGCTACCGAAGAGCTGGCTTCGAGTAGTGTGGATGTCTGGTCGGATCGATTGTCAGAGGCGTCTTGGTTGTTGGCATTGCTGTTCCTATGACGGGAAGAGTCCCTCAAGCGTTGGAGGATCTTCGAGATCCCCATGACATATAGAGGGCTCTCCGATCCAGCAATAGCGACAGACGCTCAGAGAAATCTTTGCGTTGTTTTTCGGTAAGACTGATTGATACCTCGAGATGAGGGGTTGACGAGGCTGTGGTCATGCAGGCTGACAACGGTTGGCCCAATCGCGTAACGGCGACTGGCCAGCGCGCTTATGTGACAAAACCATGGTTGCGACTCTTTGCTTGCAAGCTCAATGCGGGTGCATTTTCCTAAAAGTTGAAGTATCATAGTCGATAAAGGCGACGAACAGCTATCCGAGGTAGGTAAAAGTCGTCGACACGAGTAGATCGCGCAGCTCGAGCGGCGGTGGTGCAGGCAGGAGCGAATCTGGAGAACGGCGAAAGGTCGGAAGTGCTTCGGAGCAACGTTTTACCGTCCTTTCGCACACTTAACGCTGCCCGGGTCAATGCTCCTAACTGCCACATCGTCGCCTATGCAGCCTTCGAAATGGCACCCAAGTTATCGAAGACCCAGCGGTCCGAACTCCAAAGCATCATCGTAAGCAAGTTACAGGGCGCCGAAGCTATCACAGATTCTGAGATAGCCCGGAGCATCATCCCTTGCAGCACGCGAACCATTCGTAGCGCCCGATCTAATATACTCCGACATGGTTCGATTAACCCCCCACGCCAGGCGATGGGGCGACCCAGAGAAGTGACAGAGAACATGTGGCTGGCTTTGAAACACCAGCTGGAAAAGAACCCTTGCATGAGTCAACAAGCCATGGCTGATTTCCTCTATGATCAATACAAATCCAAGGTATCTCGATTTGCCATCGGTAGGACGCTGAAACGAGCCGGCTGGACGAAAAAGGTGACTCAGAACATCGCAAAAGAGCGTAGCCAGGACCTTCGAGACGATTACATCGAGCGGCGATCGCATTACAAGGTCAACCAAATGATATTCATTGATGAGAGCGGAGGCGATCGGGGTTTGGGGATACTAGACCAAGGCTATGCCCCGAGGGGCGTGACACCGGTGCAGAGAAAGCGGTTCCATCGAGGAAAGCGGGTTCAGGTGCTGCCAGCATACACGATCGATGGGGTGATCTATTGCGAGGTATATGAAGAGAACACCGACGTAGACGTCTTTGAGGGCTTTCTTGAACGGCTGCTCCCACACTGTGGTAGGTATCCCGAGCCGAGGTCTGTCATTTTTATGGACAACGCCTCGTTTCACTTCGTTTCCCAACGACTTAAGGACTTGTTCGCACGGGCTGGTGTCATAATGGAATACCAAGTGCCATACTCGCCAGACACGAACCCAATCGAGTACTTATTTGGGTCGGTCAAGAATCGGATCAGGAAGATGTCTTGGGAGGATGCTGACCTCATCCAAGCCGACTTCAAGTCCTACCTCCTTATGCAGATCAGGGTGGTCGGAGGGGACAGAAAGGTGGCGAGAGGTCACTTTAGGAAGGCACAGATTGTGGATGTAGATGATGACCTTTAAAACGCCGATCGTAACAAATCAAGCATGTCTAGTATCTGCTGGTGCATTCTTAAGTGCTTTCCCACATGTTGCGCTGTCCCAAAAATGATCGAATATCACCTACATAGCGCCAGGCAACACCGGGCAATATGCCATGCTCGATGTAGAACTGATGCATCCTGTCCTGATTGGCCGCAAGCATATCCAAGTCGTATCCCTCAGCCAAGGTCACATCCTGAGCCATCCGGTAGTGTTCCTTCTGCTCCTCTGAACCAATTTGTGACTGTTGCCAGATAGTGTATGCCCTGACTGCGTCGTCCCTAGGCAAGTCGAAAGGCGGCAGGGGCGACGACGGAAACACCAACAGTGGGGATGTAGAATGACTGTTCGCAGTGCTCGCACATCCACGGCATTGGACGAGCACCACTCCGGACGACGAGTGGTCCGAGTCACGCCGACTCCGCTTACGTGACTTCCTCTTCTCCCTCTCCTCCCTCTGTTCTCGCTCGCGTTCGTCTTCCAGCACGAGACGTCGGAACTCGTCTGGCACATCGTCATGCCCGTTCAGTGGCCTCCCGGCTTGCAGGTGATCGGCGAGCATCCTCACGTGGTGCGGTAAGAGACGGTGGTGTTTACCTTCAAACTGCCAGCAATGGTCCCCTTTTGTGCAAGGCGGCCCAGTGCAACGCATAAGCGCATATGCCTGTCTGATGCATGCGCCTCGCTCCAAGCCGACAGTTCTGGCTTCCAGATCTGCCTCCTGGATGGCCGTTGCTCCCCTTCTAGTGGATTTGCCACTGTCCACACACGTGTAGTAGAATGTGGCCGTGATCGTGATCCTTTTCCCGTCATCCAGAAACCTGCTCCATTCACGAAGCTGTTTGGTGACGAATGGCCAATCGATGAGTAGTTCCTGAAATTGCTTCGTTATGTTGCTCGTCTTACGGTCGGTGACAGACAGAACAAGCTTCGTCTTATCCGCCTTCCAAGGCTTATTTGCACTTGCGTCAATAAGCTTTGGCCGCAGAACGTGCTTCCAGAACTTGCGTGGCGAAGTGACCACGTCAAGCTCCGATTCGCCAGCTTGCCCTCTGTTCTTCACAGAAAGCTTCCATTCCACATTGTAGCGAATCGTAGGCTCGCCGTCGTACGACCTCTCTGGCTCCCAATCAGCATATGGCACAAAGGCAAGGGCACTTCCGGCGGGTCTCAGCCGGCTTATATGGGTCAAAGGTGCAGGCTCAGACGTCTCGCTGTCGGAGGAGGAAGGGTTCGAGTTATAGGAATCGCTCGCATCGTCAATGGTCCAGGGTTCAGTCCGATTCATCGTTAGTCAGTAGGATGGCGTGGATGATGCCAGTAAGTTCGACACAGTCAGCTTCTGCCCTAATCGCGGGTCATGGTACATCCAACGAAGCTTCCATGCAATTCTATTAGATTCTGTAAGCATGGAGGACATTTTGCTGATTACAGCACGTGATATATCCAAAAGTGGCTTCACTGCTGACAACGGCTGCCTACGTCAGCATGTACCTGCGCAAGTTGATCTAAGTAGTTTGCAGACATGCTCACACTGTTGGAGTGGGCCTTCGGTTAAGCATAAGGGTGGAGCATATAAAGCTACTTCCAGATACTTTTGCTCGCTGGTAATCAAAGCAAAAAGTCGATGTTTGTAGCATATTATGCGGCCAAATTTAGATCTTCCTCCATCTTATCAAGTACACTCAGGTAGCCCTAGACTGTCTCCATATTTCAAAGACTGAATGTCTGTGCTAAAAGCGGAAGATAGATTTGCTCCAAACTGTACAACGGTATAGCTAGAATTGAGAGAGCATGAGCCCGTCGAACCCTTGCCCAACCATGTGAACGGCTGAGCAGTGATGTCTCACATGCAGAGGGCGATTGCCGGTCTCGCGCCAAGGTTATCGGAATCACCGAAAAGCTCAAATCACAAGGCACTGAAGGCACTGCAACCACAAAATTGATACTTGTATTCTAGAACCGAAACCGCTAACAGCCATGCCGCGATTCCTGGGCAATGTCACGTAGTATTGCCCTAATACAAAACTTTCTGGTCCTATAAGAGTAGGAAATGAGCCCTCTATGCAGTCTACTTACAGTAAAAGGCGTAACGGGTGTTGCGAAATGTTTTAGTTAACATGTTTAGTAGTGGTGGTGTGGAGCCGTAGCTTACAGGGCTTAGCAGACTACGCTTGTAGTGAGCAGGTGCTCAGGAAGCAGTCACTATTAACAGAGCCAGAACTGGGCAGGCCAGGGCCAAAGCAGGCCAAAGCAAACAGAGCCAGAATTGGATGCGGTTTGAAACGGCTTACTGGTAAGCTATCAAGGACCCAGCAGCAGGTTTAAGAAAAAAACTGTTGCGCGCCCGTCTTTGCTCCCCTAACCTGCGTCCTGTTGTTCTCCCTTCTCTTCATTAATAGACGGAGACGACTCTTTGGCGTCACCTATTAATCAGCATGGCGCCGCAACTCCACGCCACACAACGCTCCCTAATGAAAACTCTACTAATGCAAGGATTCAAAAACTAGCTTATCGTTTTAAAAGCCGCATGCTCTATACGCACCGTTCAGCGGATGCGTCTCCAAAGACCAGATTCTGAGATGTCTTCCTAAAAACCAGCCTGTGTCGGCCGTCGCAGCCGCATGACAACACACATGCAGAAGGCCCTCTGTAATCAACTAATCAAACAGCCGTACATGTATCGATGTGAGATGGCAGACTTCCTTTATCACAACCTTGAGACGAGAATATTGGAACGATCTATTGGTTGGACCCTGCGATCAATTGGATGGAGGAAGCCAATCCGCCGTATCGCACAGCAACGGAACGACAACCTTCGGGATCACTACCTGTATCGCATCTCGCAGTATCAGTCTTATTACCTCGTCTTTGTCGACGAGTCTGGCTGCGATAGGCGGGCGGGATACCGGCGTTAGGGGTGGTCTTCGAAGGGTTCCTCCCTAGTAGAGACGACGAGGTTCGATTGTGGGAAAAGATGGCATATCGCAGGCGTGGTTGTGGAGTTTCTCTCGCCATACTCGCCTGATTTTAACCCAATTGAGGAGTACCTTAGAGTCCTTAAGAAATTCATTAAGAAAAAGTGGTATGAGAATGAGGATTTCATCGCAAGAGAGTTTAAGATGTCTCTACATAGAGTGGTGTGTTAACGTAGTTAGAGATAACGCTAATATGGCTGAGCATCACTTTCATCACGTAGGAATACACATTATACAGGCATCTAGATAAATTCTTTCAAAAGAAATTAGTAGACTAACACATGGGATATACTTAATTCTTTACTCCTTTATTGTTTCCTTTTGGAACCTGTTGATGTTGCAGTGCAATGTCGGCTTTACTACGCCTTTCATCATCCAATTAGTAGCCACCTTTAGGTACTTCAGGATAGAGTTCAGTTCGAGAAACTAACCCTTCGCGAACTACTTCGCCAGATACAGAGCTTGTCTCTACTTCTCGCTCTTGACTTGTTGCAGGGACCAGTTGCAGTACTCCTCGAGTTTATTATCCATTCTGTCACCCTCAACCTCCCCGGTGTCTTCAATAACCATCGTCTCGTCCGTATTGCGAAGCCTGCCGTGAGACGAAGCATGGGCTTTACAGCCACGACAATCCACTAAGTCATCTGCCTTCCGCTTTCGGCTACTGTTCAGTATGTCGCCAAGGATTTTAGATGGGATCTCTGAAGCTTCTGATCCTCAGTGGCGCTCTGCCCATTCTTCTTGCTCCTTTTCGTCGTGGGGTCACCCGGGACTTCCTTGTAAACAAACTCAATATTAAAGGTAATCTTCCTCCTCTTTCTAAATAGGGCGCCAAGGCCTTCCATATGGCTGTCCAGGGTAATTATCCCAATCGAGTTTAGGACATTTTTTAACAAGGTTGCAAGCCGTGGCTTGAAGTCGATTTTCCAAAAATCGCTTGGAGCCAGGACTAGATCAAGATCTGTGTCTGAACAAACTTGCCTTGCTTGGATCTTCCCACGTTGGGAGATCTTCCACCGAAAATCATAGTGAATGCACTTTTGTCGTACTGTTTGGTGCTGTTCCAGTGACTCAATCGGAGCAAAGGCAACGCACGATCACCACTTGGCTGATCGGTCTGTCAGGGAACTGAACCGGCTTGTTCCACAGTGGAGTTGGGTTGTTTAGTGGCCGGTCTGTCCCTCATACTGTCAAATGTCATAAATCCAGGGGTCGTATAACTTATAGCACAGTCCTCGTCAAGCCAGTCAGAAGTCAAGCTTTCCATGATGGCGTGCCTTTAGAATAAATCGAGCTAGGTTGTGAGAAGATGGTTGTGTTGCCTTGCGGGAATGCTGTTGGAGGAGGGAGGTTACGCGACGTAAAGTCACGTGACACATCTATCTCTCCCCCTTAACCCACCATATCCACTGCAACCACTTCATCCCACTTACTTCACTAATTCAACAAGCAATTACGAATATCTTCACTTTGTGGTTGCAACCAACACCAGGGATATCCCCACCAACTGCCTAGCAGCCATGCGCTTGCATGCTCTGTCAAATAAGCTTAATTTGATCGTGAAAAAAGCCAATGGGATGAATAGGATGGTCTGATAAAGCCCTGTAGAGTTGCGATAATAACGCATAGAGCAAAAGCTGACCTGCCCTTGAATGTGTCTTTCTAGCATCGCTATTCTCACCGGATAGGATCGTCTGTTTCATGATATTTTCAGGATACATCTCACCCGCTTAGAATTCTCATCTGCCTATATCTAATTGGTCTCAACCTACCAATCAACTACCTCGCCATGCCTAGCGCCAAGATGCCTCGCCTCAGACCTACATATCAAAGAGGCACCCCGGTTGGTTCCCGTAAGGCATTCAAGAGACTCTAGCTAAGCAACCGTAAGCTCTTCGCTAATCACCTAGTTCATACCACACAGGTCTAATTTCGAAATTTGGTTGCCCAAAGCGATGGAAGAGGCTCCTCCTCCAGTCGGCCGCACAACACTTTCCATTGGGCGTCTTCGAAACGTGGGAAAAGTGTCAAAGCGACCATCCTAACACTCAGTCTTCGTTTTCAAGTCTCAGAGAGTGGGAGAGGGTCATTTTAAGACCAAGGAAGGTACCAAGCGCGAGTTGTACCATCTTTCAAGGTTCTGGTGCAAAACAAGCAAATTACGTTTCCGCGCGGTTCATACAGAATATAATACCACAGCTGGATACAAAATAAACAAGTAATTTCTGTCAAATTCTGAATAATGTAAGCTGACGAAACCGACCGAATCCCACGATGATATTGCGAGGTGGAAGGAGAGGCGAGGAGAGCAAAAATGGGTGCAAAGCAGGCAGGCAGGCACCATTTAGTTAAGGTGGACCCTAAGAAGTACAGGTATGTCTCGTCTGGGGCAGCAGCCAATTTTGGCTCTGTTAGTGGCTGCTTCCTGGGTATTACCTGCTCACTACAAGCGTAATCTGCCAAGCCAAGTAAGCAATGGCTCCACACCACCACTACTAAACATGTTAACTAAAGATTTTCGCGACACCCATTGCGCCTTTTACTGTATTATAAATAAGCCTATAGATGATGTTTTTACAGTAAAAGGCATAATAGGTCTCGCGAAATTTCTTAGGTAACATCTTTAGTAGTGGTGGTGTGGGGAGGCTGCAAACATGAGTTGGTTGATGCTCCTTGTAGGATGAAAGTCACTGGTGGAGCCCTTACTAACAGAGCCAGACTCTGTACCCAACAAACAATAGCTCAAACAGGCTCCGATAACTGCAGGAGATTGAAAACTGGAGGATTACCAGTAAGCCAGTTTTGGCGTTTTCACTTTGATACTGATAACGGCTGCTCTTCTAGTACTTAATGATTACAGCCGTAATCTGCCATGCCCTGTCAGTAGCGACCCCACACCACCCTTACAAAAGATGTTACCTATGAGATCTAGCGACGCCCACTACGCCTTTTACTATAATAGTATACTTTAGACAAATTATTTATTATACTGTGTTAATTGTTAAGTAGACTCCCTCCTTTTTAAAGAGTCTAACAGGACGATCGTATGTATATAGTTATTTACATATGTATGTTTTCTATAGTAATATCTCTATTATGCCTGCCTATTCCTACGAAGATGTGTTAGCGCCTCAGCGACTCAGTCATGCCTAGATAGATAGTACAAATCAGTAAAGACGCTACAGTTACTACCAATAAGTTTAGGGACCTAGGAGGTAGTGATGTATATGATGCATCTTAGATACAAGGTTTCCAGACTTTTTAGTAACTACTATAAGCTACTATAAGCTGTTTACTGACTTGCTGTTATAGAGAAGCGCTTACGAAGCAGGTAACGAATTAGGTGAACATACAGTTAGTTATAGTTGCTATATAGCACATAAGTCAGTGCTCTTCAATTGATTCTTTTAACTGCTCGCTACGCCCACACTATATTTATAATGCAATACTTAAAAATCCTGCAATCCAGTAGTAGGCTTCTCTTACTAGCTACACGCTTTATACAGTTGCTTATTTATTTCATTTGGTTGGATACATATATAATCCACAATCAGTGCCGTTTACGACATAGGGTTATAAGGAGAGGGGGAGGTAATCTTCTGTAAACCTCAGGTGTGCTATAGACCATAATACTATAAATAACGTTATCAGAGATTCGCATACTTTACCTTATGAAGCGTGACCCGATTCCTCACAAGCACCATATTTCTTTATTCTAGATTTCTACGTACCTTCAGCCACGCCATCCGAGGTGGGCATTGACTCAAGATGAGGCAACTTACAAACCAACATCGCGCGGAGCTCCGTCAGCTTGCAACTACTCTGTTAACCAAAACAACCCAGTACACCTTGCGCGGCGAACTTAGCCCTCTAGAAGATGATGAAGCCAAGTCCCAGATTGTCGACACGGCGCAGTCCATCGCTGACATGCTGGATGATGGTTCGCGAGAGAGAGCCTTAGACGACTGCGCCAAAATTGGCGAAATGGCCGCAAAGCAGCTCTTCAACTCTTGGGGTGTTTTTCAACAGATACCAGTGCAAGGGTCCATCTTGTATACTGATCTGGCACGCCGTGTAGGATGCGACCTGCAACTTCTGGGTAAGGCTGCCTACTGTAATGACCTTACACTCCTGTCTATACTACGCGCCTGTAGAATACGGTCTTCTCTGTGAGGAATACACTACTTACCTTGGCAGTCCGACTAGCATGGATGCTCAACTCTACGGGTATCCTCAAGCAAATTGGCGACGACAGCGTTGCACATACGAAGAACTCCAAGATTTTTCTTAATGATAATCCGGATGGAGACCTCACACAAATCATGTAGGTCGGTGCTTCCCGCAGAGCGCTGTTTACCATTCCGATTGAACCGGTCTGACCGCGTAGGTTCACGCACGGCTTGGTCTCCTATGCTCAACTCGGCGAGTATTTCGACTCCTACGGGCTACGCGAGCCTCAGGGACCGACGCATGTTCCGTTCACGTTCGCTTACGGCCAGCCGGCAAAGACGATTTGGGACGTATCCCACCAGAATCCGACCCGCAAGCGGACTTTCATGCGATCGATGACGGCGATGGGGTCAGTTGCACCGGTATGCGGCCTCTACGACTTCTCGTGGATTGCAGGAGCGTTGAAATGTGAGGATACCGAGAGGGTCCTCCTCGTAGACATCGGAGGCGGCAACGGCCACGCCCTTCGATCGATCTGCGCCAGCGGCGTACCTCTCAACCGCTGTGTGCTCCAAGACCTCAATGCAGTCATCAGCGAGGTGGCTAAGGCGCAAGACATGGCGTGCCTTAACCCGCGCCTTAACCTGATGGCCATCGATATGCACAAAGAACAGCCGGTTACAGGTCTGCACTTCTACTGTGGCTTTCGAAGCGAACATGGGCTACTTACTAACACGTAAGCAGGTGCGCTAGTCTACTATATCCGCTATTGCCTTCACGACTACGGAGACGACGCAGCAGTTAATATCATAAAGATTATCGCCGGTGCGATGTCTCCAGACAGTAAGCTGCTTATCGCGGAGCAAGTTATGAGCAACCCCCCATCGGCTCACGCTGCCGCCCTTGACCTCTTAATGCTGAATGTTGGTGGCAAAGACCGAACAAGAGATGCGTGGACGAAGGTGGTTTTCGAGGCAGGGTTGGAGATTGTGAAGATCTGGTCGTCTGTTAGGGACCCGCATGCTGTTATCGAATGCGTTAAGACTTCCGAGATAGGTGTCGCATAGCTTCATGAATTGCCTACAATTCGTCTTGCCTCAACGATAGGTTTTCATTTATACAGCCTTACAGTGATGGGTGAAGGGACAGTGTGAGTGTAGCAGGCCGTTCTGCTAGGTAACAATTCACGTGACCTTATTCGCCCCTCTCCTATCCTGACTGCCTCCTTTTTCTGACATCCATTTCCATGCACGATCTAAATCCTGCTACTGTATTGCGATCTGTCTCTCTTGGGTCGTTTCTTCTTGTGTGCCTTGTTAAGAGATAATCTTTTTAGGTCTTTCCTGTCTCCAGGGCCTGTTTCAAGAGCTCTGTAGTAGTCAAGACACTGATCGTAGTCGTAGCCGGGCGGGAGCCATAAGTACGGGTCCTGCGGCCCCGATGATGCCGCTGTATATGGCGCCATAGCATCGTGAAAGGACCCTCCGGCGCTCGTTTCCGCCGCCCCCCAGCCGCCTCCGACAATAGTCTCTGCCGGCGAGAGGTTTCCAAACGTGGCATCTTGTATGACGCAAAACTGTCTTGGTTCCGTCCGGTGCCCTTCCACCGCCGGCAACAGCCCCGTTGGCTGTTCTGTTGTGGACAAGGCATTGAGGTTCGAATCGTGTGACATGCTATGTTCTTTCACTGTTCCGTGCTGTCTCTTGGCGCGGAGTCGCCGCTGAGCCAGTCGGTTCAGTTCTCGGGACCGTTCCGTGCTTGGTCTAGGTCTCTTGGTAACCATGGCGTGACAGTAATCAGCTTCTTGCGAGAACATTGGTAGTGACGGTCATTCCTTTCCTCGTCGTTTGCGGGTGAAGAAATGATATTAGACGTGTCAGCAGCGCAGCAGTCCTAGTAATCCACAAGCGGCATTTTGGCCGCTGCATGTTGGTTGTTGCGCGTCGGTTGTTGCGCGTTGGTTGTTGTACGTTGGCTGCTACATGTTGGTCGCTTAATGTCTTGGGCTACCCGAGTGCCCGGTCTTCCTAGCGCCAACAGCGGAAAGCAAAGCTGATGACCGTCACCAGTCTTGATCGTCGGGCCGACAGGCCTAGATACTGTCCCGACAGTTTGGAACTCATCAAACCTGTACTGCACTCGTAGTGGGTGTGGTGTGGCGGCAGAACACCTCATTCAAAGATAAAAAGGCTGGTGCTTTTCTTTGCTGACGAGATTGCTAGAAATAACCACCTGCTCTGTTCTATTATACTTGCAACCCCTTCTTCACAATGAGCTCCTCCATCCAAGACGTGTATAAGGCGCTCCACGCGAGACAGCCGGGTGGGGTCACCTCGCCGTCGTCGGCCGCCTCTCGCCAGTCTACCCTGGGGAAACCCGCTGACATAGCGGAACCACACGTCGACAATGACTCAACGGTCCAGTTGGCTGCAGTCCTCACGGCCATCCATAAAAAGACCCAAATGGATCTCACTCAGTTGCTTACCGAAGTCTTTGAGTCCGGCTTACAGGAATTGGTGAAATCGAGCCAGCAGACCATTCAAGAGTTCTCCGATTCCTGTAGGAAAACATTCCAGTCCGGCTTATCGAACATGGAGGCAAAAACGACGGAAGACCTCCAAAAGCTCTTGGGGCATCCAGACCTACGACAACTAGATGCCGATGCATTAGCCCGCAAGTTTGGTCTTAGTATGTTCTACGTCCTTGCTACCCAAAGCGACACCCGGGGCGCCCTTGGCTGACCACTGACACAGGACCATGAAGACATCGCAGTGTGGGTGGGGGTGATGGCAGTGCAGGGCCCACATGGTCTGGACGTTGGGGGATGGGTTGCGGCGGTGGAGACTTGTTGGAGCCGACACAGAAGCTGCCTGCCATTGCCTCTGGGAAGAAAGCATTGTCAGGGCCTATGTTTTCCGCAGTCGCTGTGGTTTCTATAACTAGTAAAGAGTTAAAATTGAGCAGCTTGGTAACATGGTTGACAAATGCTCCTTTTCTATTCTGGGACGTGTTTGTGGTGAGCACTGTATCCTTTATCGTTGGTATTGCAGGGCTGGTGATCTAGAGGTTACATTGGTGACGAGTATGAAGGAGAAAAGCAACTATCGTGGGCTGCCTGGTTGGAAGGCAGCATAATCACCAATTCGCGTGGATACCGAGGTTGATGGTGGGCTATTGGAGACAACCCCGTTATTTCGGCGATACTTGCCAGCGATGCCTAGCCTCGCGACATTTAGAACATGCGGCGGTGATCGGACATGGTTGGAAGGCCGGATAGTCCGCATCGAAAAAACCTTGATCGCGGTCAATGGTTTGGCACTAAGCAGGGCTAGGTTGAGAACAACAGGGGCCCATGGTGATAAGTAATCCTCTACGTAATAGTGCGCACCCGAGTCGTAATGTCAAGAGCGCTATTATTACTGAAAGGTGGATGAACTTGGAAAGGATAGACGCACGACCAACAGCCTAGGCTGACAGCCCGGCGTGAGGCGGGTTATATGTGATCTGCTCCTGCTTCTTGAGGTAAGGCAAGTCTCAGGACAGAAGCGGTAGGGTTCTGCAGCACGTAGTTTACGACCGGTTGGCACTAGTTCGCACACTATTATGCAAGATGCTTCCGATGACCGGGAAAGATGAGCGTCTCGGCGGTCCTCGCTTTCCTGCGACTACCGGCCCCGCTCTCTTATTTCCGCCATTGGTCAGCTTGGCTTGCTTCTTCAGCGCTCAATCGCCGATGCCACCCCCGTCCGCGGCTCCGCTCGTTCCTCGGCAAAGCCTTCAGCGAAGCAACCGCCCCCCGCCCGAATGTTGGGTTGCCGTTCTACGTCGAGAGTCATGGAAGTTGAAGGAAAGCTGCCAGAGGCCTGGGGGTGCCGTGGTCGACCAAGATGGCACAACAAAGTCGCAGTGCTTACCTGTGCTTGGTGTTCGTGTTCGTCGGTGCATGCGTGGCTGTTGTCGCAAGTCGCCGCTGTTTTCCGGTCACTCGGGTCTGCAGCCCCTGTACCTCGGTAATGGAAGGCCATCTGGACGCTTGCGAGAGATCCGTCGTCGCAGACTACTGGTTGCTGTTGGTATCACAGGGTATCTGTATGGATGGACCGAACGGTAGTTGAATTGAGCTGTTGCTAGTTGTTGAAGGAAAAAGTTCGATTACCGCCGCTTGGCAGCAGTGCCGTGGGCCGTCGATGTGAGTCACGTGTGGCAGCACGTGACATTGGACCGGCTGCTCCATCCACCGTGGATGCCGAGCATCCCAACAGTTCCGCAAAGACAAGAGGACATAGAGGGAAGACGAAACCAGGTTGCAGTTTAAAGTAACACACATAAGTATGAAAGATTATATGCAGGAACTATTTGGCCAGATGACTCCTAATCTGAGCACATGCCAAGGAGGTCCAAAATGATGTACAAACGACGATGTCAATTTGCGGAATTAGAGGTGAGATGCCAGCTATGTAACACTAAAGGTCGGAGTTCTCTCATAAAACTGAGGAAAGAAGAAACACTAAATAAAAGAGAAACTATAAATACTCATATGAAAAAAGTAGGATGTTGTAAGTACCTCTTCTCTGATATATATCGAACGTCGTTGCCAGCATCAGCAAGATCCCGGCATTCTTTATGCATATAAGAGGAACCGCAGTTCCGGGATCATCAGATGTGCTGCTCTTATTCGCTTTCCTCTCTTCTAACGGAGTAAACACATAAGATAGCTCGAAGAATGTAGTTACCAGGGTTACTACTATGGTCCGAATCACTTTGGTACTGTCCGTATCGTTGATGTCTGATACGGGTTAGCATGGGAAGACTGACTCGAAATAGTACAGTCCAACGAGTAAGATTACTAATCATACGTTCTTTAAGCTCTATAGTAAGATATAATAAAAACTAGTAAATACTAAAAAGAAGCTTAAGGATCTTAGTATACCTTATCAAATAGAGCGTAAGTAATAATAGTATCTTATTAGTATTATAAGTAACTTTTAGGCTCTAGTTTATACTACACTAAATACTAACTATTTAGTATATCTAGTATTTAATAAGAATATATTACAGCTTATTATAGCTATTATTAACATAATAGAGCAGTTTAATACAGATTTTAATAAATTTACTTGCCTGTACCTTTTTACATTAGAGATGCAGGTGGAGCCTGATGCTCCAGTAGAAGTAGCCGAATCTTCAATTACTCACCCCGAAAGCCCTGTCCCTACAAGCCCTGTTTATTATAAAGAGGATAACAACGAGGGGGTGAGGGAAGATAAAGAGGTTAACAGCAGCATTATCCATCTTAATATATTTAACATTCCTACACCTAGGGCGTTTCCTAACTTAAATAGCATCATCATTACAGACGACACTCACCAAAATGCCATTGTTGTGGACTATCGACGATGAGACTAAATTCCATTAAGCCATTGTCTAAGTATCTAAGCTGAGGCAAACGCCCCGTTAGGAAGCTAACTACCGGCATTAGTGCTGAGGAGGCCCCTAGTCCTCTGACTATGTTCTGCGGCTTGAAGACGAGATGTAACTGGCCGATTATGTTGCTTTTATTGCTTATAGTTCTGAGGGGTTTTTGGAGATAGCGGCAGCTTGCGTTGAGGAGCAGCTAGACCAGCAAGGGCTTCTTATACGGCTTGCTTGTAATGAGCTGTAGTGAATAGAGGAAGTTGAATGTATAAGGTGTCTACTTTGGGTTCTAGAGGGCTGTGCGAGTGGAGGTATATTAGATATTTTGCTTGACGTTTGATAACAGCTGACTTGGAAAATCTTAAGTAGAAACGCTGTATAGGATTGACTTTTTAATGAAGTACTTGCAATTAGTGAAAATTGAATTCTGTAGAGATTGATGCTACCCTGGTACCCTGTACTATCTTATTGGAATGCGAAGTAGAGATAGAAAAGAATATTGCTGCGCTATTGTATGATAATGCTGCTACTTCCTAAACTATAAGGAAACGAATTTAATACGATGTACCTTAAGTTAACTCATGTTGTAGAGGCTTTAGAGCCCTTGGAATTGAAGTAAACCGGCCCTGACTTGCGCAAGCGCGTTAAAATTGCAGTGTAATGTTACACTAACGTATCTATTAGTATAGAACAGAAGTCACTTGAGTTATAGTTAAGGTATATTCTGAACTAGCTCTTTGAGGCAGTACGAAAGGTTGTTGTGTAGATTGATAAAATTGCCTGATATCTTAACTTAAGTAAAGACCTAGCTAAAATGGTGATGAGAAAGACTTATTGTAATATCTTTAAAGAAATCACTCTTGAGCCTCTTCTTTTACCCTCCCCTATTTAGCTAAATGGGACGGGATACCTTTGTTTTGTTTATGCGGAGGTGTAGCTTTTATTGTATTACGAGTGAGTTTTATGCGTACTAACCCCTCGGTTTATTAGCTGTAGTAAGTCGGCTTGCTTTCTTTGCGGCTAGCTTATTAAACGGTATGGCAGATTTAGAATATTGTTTGCCTACTAATGAATATACTTAAAATGGACTGTGCTAAACGTTGACTGGATGACCTAGAAGTAGGTTAAAGCCTGGTAAAAGATAATTAATAGT
The DNA here is from genome assembly GCA_030867305.1 of Colletotrichum zoysiae. Lineage (NCBI taxonomy): Eukaryota > Fungi > Ascomycota > Sordariomycetes > Glomerellales > Glomerellaceae > Colletotrichum > Colletotrichum zoysiae. The sequence goes on along the minus strand of MU842962.1, from coordinate 2,869 downwards.
ATAATGTAAGAGCTTTAGACTATAATATAAAAGTTTACTTTAGATAGGGGAGGTTTTTTATCTGCTCTAATGGAATCAAGGGCATGCCTTCCTCTTTTATTAGTTCTTAGTTCTGTTATAATATCTGGAGGTATGGCTAACTTAGGAACTTTTATAGAAGAGATTTGAGGGGGTTTACCAGTGCTATAGTAGGGCCAGCTATCTATTAGTTATGATCTTCTTATAAAGGAATTATCTGTACCTTTAGAAATCTTTATTAATAATCTTCTAATTTTATATAAAGTATTTATGGATTTCCCAGGCTTTTACTTCATTTCTAGCCAACTAACGGTCTTTTTTGAATTTAATTGGGAATTCTTAGGTATGGCGTCTCTAGTAATGGCAGCTGAGACATCTGCTGCCATTCAAAGCTTTGCTGTTAATGATTTAGTGTATGGAAACGATTTCAGGGTGATGCTAATAAGAGGAGATAAAGAACTTGGGTTGAAGCTATAAGTTGGAGCGATTGACGTGCTCCATATTGAGCTTATGTGGGACTTAGGATAGATGGGCCTTGCAATAGTTATACTGTACTGTAACACCCTAAGACTATATATTCATTCTACAGTACACTGTAAACGCTTTCTCCATTAAGTTTCAGTCCTTTTGGACAATGTTGGCTATGTTTGATACCTATATGAGATTGATAAAGGCATCTAACTGAAGGCATGCAGGTTCGGGCTCTAGGAACGGATAGATGTTATGGGTTTGGAGGCGGTATCTAAGTGGGTACTGGAGCATAGATGGTGGAGCTACGGTACGGTAACCTTTGGAGAGGAACGTAACAAGGCACATAAGAAGACCGGTTGGCAGCAGTACTATTGCGCAAGGGATAGCTAAAATCTAAGAGAAGAGGAGTACGTTGAGCTGGAAATTAATAAGTTTGTATTGATGCTAATGGCAATTAAACATTTGTCTTAAACTTGTCTTGTTCCTGTACGTCCTGTCCTGACTCTGTTCTGACTGTTGGTATTACAGGCGATTGTAAATGAGGAACGGTATTGTATTGTGGGGTTATTCCTAATGTATTTAGTGACGTGTGTGTTTGGAAGAGGTGTGAAGTGGCATTCTGGATGTTGGCCCTTTTAGTATTGCTTTGTAATGACGTTATATTGTAATATATGGATCTTATGCTGACAGGGCGTGCCCTTGAGCCTGTTGGGAGGCTGCCTGAGACCTGTGATCAGAAACTTAATGGACGGCCTACCACTTAGGTCATTTTTTGCTTACCTCTTATATCTAAGGTTGCATTTATTAAGAGCTAGAGTGGCTAAAGAATGCCTTTTCTTGTAATGAACTTATCTGCTATCCTCCTTTATAGGGCTGCCTGAGTTGCGATACACTGACCTGACAGGAGCCTGTTGAGCGCAGAACCTGAAGAATAACAGTTTTTGTATATCACACAGGATGGATATACTGACCATCTTACCCTAGAACTGCGTACCCCTCCTATATCCTATTATTAACACTATAGATATAAGCATTTATTACTTCCTCTTGTGAACACACTTCAGTTCTCTTGATTTGCCCTACACAGGCTAAGATTGAAGGGCTTGGCACGGTGTACAGCTTGATGCATTTTGGAGGGAGGATGGATCCTGTCTAAAGCTAAGAATGAACATAATTAAGTATGCTCTATGGATGAGCTACCACTTGCACTGTGGTTAGCGATATGATTCCATATTTTGTTCGGCCTCCTATATAGAGGTAGCTATTACGTTTGTTGGGTATGTTAATGAGTTCGAACGATGACGTTATACTATAATTGATATGGTTCTTGCTCTGACTGTATTTAGTGTAAAATATGTGTAATTTATTAGTTATGTAGTTATAGAATTGCCTGCGCTATGTTGACTTAGCCTACCGTCCATAGGCGGATGCATCCTGTCGTCCTGCACCGCTGATGTCGTTTATGGGAGACGTTGTCTTGAGAACGTTGTCTGAAGCCTGTTACGAATGGTCCTAACCTCGTTACCTTTTGGAACGTATAAGGTCCTATCTCCTGAGACTTCAGCTAAGTTGAGAGAGTTGGGATTCAGCTAGTCTGGGGGTAGAAATATCGCGGCGGGGTTCATAATACTGAAGATATTTTGACTGGTCCAGAATGCAAGCATGAACGTTGCTTGTGGTGACGTAAGTCAAATCGAGCTGTTTGGGGTCGTCAAGATGTAGCTTCTGTATAAGAAAGCGTGATTTGTCGTTTGAAAGGCGCACTTTCCTGACCATAACACCTGGCTCTGTTGACATCGGCTGGTAATCCATGGTTTTGGTTGTCAAGCTTTGTGAAACGGCGAAAGTCATTGTTGTGATATGTACGCGTAAGGTCGTGCCATCTGAAGACTTGTAAATGTGTCGGGGAAAATCCTAGCAAATAGCTTCCATCGGTAGGGCAAGTAGTCCAGTAGCTAGACGCGTCTGTACTGGCTCGGAATATTGGCTCCGTGTGTTCTTTGAAAGGCCAAACCAGCGATCCTTTCCCGAACACAGTCAAAATCAAACTGTCATTGGGGTTGAATAATATTTGGCGGGTGTCGTTTTCTTCAAGCCTTAGGCTTGCCATCTTTTTGAAGGACCCAGGTTGGACTGAGTAGACATTCAAGCGACGTGCCGCATCTACAGTTGCCAAATAAGTCTCTGTATGTCCGCATGCCATGTTGACAATAGCAATGGAGCCCGCTGGCTGATAGGATGCAATGACTTCCCCAGATGTTCGCAGCGCCTGAATCTTGCCTCGCGCAAAACTATGACGTACCAAGCCATCATGGCCGTCCGGAGACTCGCCATCATCAGCTTAAGCCACTACCAAAGGTATTCCGAACAGCACAAGTCT